>VMDO01010073.1:0-73568 GCA_007922755.1 Pedetes capensis
GCTCTACCAACTGAGCTAAATCCCAGCCCCATACACACACACACACACACACACACACACACACACACACACACATATATTGTTGTTGTTGTTAGGTGCCGTCGAGTCAAGTCCGACTCATAGCGACCCTATGTACAGCAGATCGAAACACTTGCCGATTCTGTGTGCCAGGCAAACCATCTTATTTATGTTTAAGCCCATTGTTGCAGACACTGTATCAATCCATCTGGTGGAGGGTTTTGCTCTTTTGCGTTGACCTGCCACTCTTCCAAACATGATGTCCTTCTCTAGGGATTGTTTTCTTCTGACTACATGTCCGAAAAATATACACACACACACACACATATATATATAAATGTAGCATCCACATATGAGAGAAAAAGTGATAGTTGTCTTTCTGGGTCTGGCTTATTTCATTTAAAATGATAGTCTCTAGTTCCATCCATTTTCCTGCAAATGGCATATTGTTCTTCTTTATGATTGTGTAAGATTCCATTGTGTATATATCACATTTTCTTTATCCATTCATCTATTGATGGATATCTAGTTTGATTCTTTATCTTGGCTCTGCCCTAATCTTTTTTAAAATTATTAGTGAAACAATTTAGTAAAACTCCATAAAATAATCCCTTTAAAACTCCTCTTGTAAAATATGAGTGAAAGGAGGAGGGGTCTAGTGGGGTGGGGGAGCAAAGATTGTGGAAGGGGAGTGGGGAGGAGAAATAATACAGAGAGTTAAAGGGGGTGAGGACAATCTCAAATTATATGGTACAACTACATGAATACATGGGGAAAAGGGGGGAATATAATCTATATAATGACATATGATTTTTACCACATATTAATCAAAGGTTTTCATAAATTATGTAAGTTATTGAACTGTAACCAAAAATGATGTAATAGGTGTACAATGGAAATAGCAAAAGCTTTACTATTCTGTACCCCACTAATATTTATTAATAAAAAAAACTCCCCTAGAATCTATGTGTGGTGGCATACTCCAGTAATCCCAACACTTGGGAGCCTGAGACAGGAGGATCAACATGAGTTTGAGGCCAGCCTCCTCTACATAGTGAGTTCCTGGCCAGCCTGGTCTACACAGCAAAACCTTGTCTCAAACAAACAAACAAACAAAAACTCCCCCAAAAATGATGGAAAGGAATCTAGCTGTTCTCTTCTTTCTCAGTCTTCTGTGCATTGACAGTTACTCAAGATAGTGTTTACCCTGAAACCTGTTGATCAAGAAATGGCATGTATACTTAAGTATGAAAAATGAGGCTGTTTCCCCAAGATTCTGCTGAAACTATGAAAGGATCATTAAGCTCTCAAAATGTAAATAAAGAAGGAAGCCTTCCTTTGCATACCTATCTTTAACTTGCTTAATTAAATTCCAATTGTGAAAGTTTCTCAGAAGAGTACCTTGTGTACTACAGGAGGAATAGAAATACTGCCAAATTTTAAAATAGACAATTATAAACTATCCAGCAAGTGTTGTCTGTTCAAATTTATGAACAATAGTAACTAAACCTCCATATGGATACATAGCCTTCTCCTTCATTGAAAGCTGAGCCTAAGATTTCTATTAGCAGATTAGTAGATACGTTGAATTTCCCAAAGATTATTTTTCGGTGCCCTTGAGTTGAGTTTGACATTTAGGGACCCTATGTACAACAGAATGAAACACTCCCGACACTATACCATGCACTATGTCACTATGTCAGTGCTTCTCTGCCATTCATAGGATTTTTAATGGCTGATTATTTTCTGAATTGTTTTGAGAGTGGGCTGCCAGGTCCTTCTCCCTTTTCTTGGTCCTGGGGATCAAACCCAGGGTCTCAGAGAGCACAGAGCAGCACTTACTGACTAAGCTAAATCCCAGCTCCTTCCCAAAGATAATCACCTTAATGTAGGAAAAAGCTGAGGGCATAAATATTGCCACAGTCTTAGGATAAAGGAAATGATCAAATCATAGCCAAAAGTTCTCTGAAGCTAATCTGAATGTGAGTAATGACATTATTCCACTGGAAAGATTTGGAATATTTCTCCAGGCCTGCTGAAGACTCCCCCATGGGATTTCTCCAAGGCAGAAAGCCCAGTCTATAAATGTACATTTGATAGTTTGATCTTACTACTGGAAATTTCCAGTCTTCAAATCTGTAGCATGCTGTCAGATTCAAGCAAAATCTGTTTCAAAGACCACTGCTTTTTTCTCTAAGATGCATATTTTCAGGGACCTGTCTTTTTTACTCCTTCCATGTACCCCCCCTGTCCCTTCCAAAAACACTGATTAATAGTAATAACTACAAGTCATTGAGTCCCTAAAGCATGGCAATAAGTAACATTTTATATGTATTCTTTAATCTCCACCACAACCCAGCAAAATAGGGAATTGCAAGCAAAGTGAGGTTAGTTTGTTTGCTCAAGTTTTGATAGCTAAATATTTAAGCCTAGACTTTTTATATTGCAAACATACGCTGTTAACCACTATGCTACATTGCCTCCTGACTACCCTCAGTCCTAGAAAATGTTAGTAGCATCTTACCATGTTAATACTAGCAACCAACTGAAATTCTTAAACATGGTATCCCCCTTGGACCTTTCCTGAGGCACTTCATTAGATAATTGCTATGTGGTAGATTTGCAGATGAAGCTAAAATATGGAGACATTTTACATTTTTCTGACCATGGACTCAATGGCCATTTGGAATATGACACTTTCTTAGGAATCTGTACATATTGATAGTTTATCTTTTCTGAGCATTATATTACTATCAAAGAATCCCGAGGTTAGCAATAATTCTATTTGTTACCCTGTTTAGAAGTATTGATGTTCAAGACCTGCCATTACTTAACAGTTCTAGTTGTCACTAAAGTATTTTTTTAATTGGACTGATTTATAACCCTTGAAATGTTCCAATGATCTTTGTTTACTTGGATGTGGTAACATTATTCTGAGACATAAAACATTCTACAACTAGGGGACAGATAGTCTCCATATATAATTCAGAAGAAAAGTATGCAGATGACCTGATCCATTTATCTTGGAAATGTGTTGGATGTTATTTTCTCTGGAGCCTGGAAAGAGGAGCCCTGCCTCTGGGAAGGAAAATTAGCAGCAGGGGCAGGTCCACTGCCTCAAACCAGTTGAGTCCAGGAAAGTAAGGAAATTCTATTCTAAGGAACTTCCCTTTTCCTCCTTGAAGCGCTCTCTTTGCTTCCTTATGTGCTGGTTTCTGTGTTGATTCTGGTTTGACTCCTCGATTCTGGTTTGACTACTCCGAGGTATCTGTTCTTTGACTACTTACTACTAAATGGGCTCTGAGCAAGCTAGTCTTTCATAGCAAGGAATTTCTGCATCTCTCTTTAACCTCTGATTTGCATGGCTCTTAGAGGCCCTGTATGGAGGTAGAAGACACATAGAGCAATGAGACATCCTCACTTATTCATGTTGAGCTGGTTCACAGGGCAGAAACTGGTTCTCAGGAAACCTACAGACCAGATAGAAGGCTCTACCCAGGAAGGGGCAGGAACTGATGGGTAAGGTATGTTAAGCTATTTTAATATGTCAGTTTAAGCAAAGGAGAACATAGAAGTGGAAGAAGAAAAGACATAATCAGAGTTTTGAGTGTGTGCTTAGTACTTAGAGAATATTCCTTCAAGTTGATATGCAAAAGAAAATCCAGCAAACTTCCCCACTGAGCACAGTGATAAGATTTACATGTATGTGTGTGTGTGTATGTGTGTGTGTGAGTGTGTATATATATATATTCCCTATGAAAAATACAACTTCAATTCCCCATGTGTATTTGTACCAATTTAATGAAGTGTCTCTTGCTACATACTCAACTGTTATAGCTGTTCACTTGCTAGGAAGGAGGCATTTTTCAGACAGAATAAGAAATAGCCTGGAAACTGAGTTCTCACCGTGATTCATCATGGAGTTTAGACTTATCTTGATAAATTTTTTGTGGTTCTCATGTGACCAGCAAACATTTATAGTCTTCCCTATATAGAAGACAGGGCTGGGATTTAGCTCAGTTGGTAGAGCACTGCGCTGCAGTCTCTGAGGTCCTGGGTTTGATTCCCAGCACCACAAAAATGGGAGAAGGATGTGGCAATCCATTCCCTAGGCAATCCCAAAACAGTCAGCCATTGAAAAACCCTCTGAGGGTCGCTATGAGTAGGACTCGACTCGATGGCACCTAACAACAACAATGTAGAAGACATTTCTTTTGCTTTCTTGTAACTTAATCTTTGATCTTTTCTATTGTTTTATCATGGTAAGTTATTTTTCAGCTCCATACACTTTTTCCAGTTGGAAATATACTAGCTATTCTCTTTATGGAATTTATGATTCAGTATTATATGCTTTTTAAACATAGCAATGCCACTAACCCATTCAGATAGGAAAAAAGAAGGTAGATGTGTCGTTCAACAAAGTGAAGGTCATATTATTTTGCAAAGCTAGGCAAATTTCTTCTGAGGCATCCCTTTTAAAATTTGTGCTCATTTTGGCCAAGATATATTGAATATCAACTATGTTCCACTATGCTTTGTATTCAATAATATAGTGATTTCACCTTGCGTTTAACCTAGTACTGTTATTTATCAGTCCACTTACTAAATAATGTAAAATTTTATCACTTATGTATGCCTGCAAACTTGCCTTTGCTTCTTTTTCCTTCTGCTTTTGGGGTTTGTTTTGCTTCATTAACCATTTATGTTTTTTGATCTCAGCTGTGTTTAGCATGTCGTAAACCTGGATGCCCACAAATGCATGAAATGATCAAAATGTCCATTATGGCCCTTCTCACTGCCCTGTGTCTTCGTGCATTCTCTGGAGATCAGGGGCCTGTGGCTTTTCACAAGGTATTTCACTTGGTCCTTTGCACTGCTGGCTGAGGTTCAGGACCAAGACTTTCAAGAGTCAATTCTACATTATGAAAGCAAAAGGCATGGGGAGTTAGAATGATATTGGGGAGACTAGAAGAAGAAACCAGAAGCTCTTTTTCAGAAACAGCCTGCCTTTGGACTTGGCATTCTCTTAGCTTCTCTTATCCAATGTGCCCATCTTAGGACTTCCCTAGGGTAGAAGAAGAAAAACATTCATGTAGTGAAAAATCTCTGCTCTTGAATGCAGTGTTGAGGTTTACAATGGAGACCCTAGTTCTGTGAACCTTACTAGCTTGCCAATTACTACTACAGCCAGTTTAAGAAACTGTTCTTTAGGATACGGCAGGATAGCTGATAAAGCATTTCTTTCTGAGTAAAGACAGCGATGCTATTAAATACATGGCAATTTTTATATTTAACAGGATATCCCTTTGACATGTTTATTATATATATTCCCATCTTTGGCAGAATGAGCCTCTTAGATTAATACTTTTTCATAGCCAAGTAAACATGCTCAACTTTTCATTTAATAAAATATATCCTGTGATAAGTCATGTCCAATGTTATCCCTATAGTAGTAGCAGCTAAAAACAATGGTGACATTAAAACTCAAAAAAATATGCTCGGTATTTTCAAAGTCCTTGCCTGTATATAACACTGTTTCATATAAAATCTGATTCCTTGGATGTGTTTCCTTTCATGGGCGTAAAGGGACTGATGTAATTTCTTAAGGGAGTTGTCTAGTGTGTATGGTTAAGTGTTCAAGAGAATTTATATTAAGTGCCTCATTGAGCCCTCAAAATAGCTGTTATGTCATTTTTGATGCTTTTAAGGCCTAAAATTCCTCCTTAAATAGGGAAAAGCTTACATATCTTAAAGATCAACAATTACAAAGATTTCTTGGGAAAAATGTAAGATATAAAGAACACTGCTAAATTCTGAAGTACAAATTGCAGTGGTGTGCCTTTAGACTACAGAGAATTTGATTTCATCAAAAAGTGCAATGCGGAACACTTTAAGTATTTTCAAGATTTTTAAATTACTTTATCACATGCCAAAGCAAAAGCTTTTGGGATTAAAATACTTTCCTTAAAAGTGTAAATTATTGTGCCCCAATTCCATTATAATCCATGATCACTTGAGAAAATGAACTTAAAATTCACGTGTCCTAAATAGTTTTATGGGCTGGGATTTAGCTCAGTTAGTAGAGCACTGCGCTGCAGTCTCTGAGGTCCCGAGTTCAATTCCCACCACCGCAAAAATGGGAGAAGGACCTGGCAATCCACTCCCAAGGCAATCCCGAAACAGTCAGCCACTGAAAACCCTATGAGGGTCTCTGAGTCGGAGACAACTCTACGGCACCTAACAACAACAACAAATAGTTTTATGAAAAATAGTTTGTAACTTCTATTTTTAAGCTACAAAATCAATTAATCTAGACCACTTCCAAGTACAGTGTTAAGTTTCAAATGTTTATTTGAAATATTAAACATACTATAGGAGATGAATTAAACTTAAAAAAAAATTACTTAGGGGTCTGGGGATGTAGGTCAGTGGTAGAGCGCTTGCCTGACATGCACAAGGCCCTGAGTTCCATCCTCAGCACTGCAAAAAAGAAAAGAAAAAGAAAAAATAGAAAACATGTGCTTTTACCTAGTTAATTTTACACAAAGATTATTATAGTGAGGCTTGCCAAGAAATTCCTATCCTGACCAATAGCACCAAAAAGATTAACATTCAGTCTCTCTCTCATCTCAGTTATCGATCATCAAATGAAATTTTCCACTTCAGTGAGAACCTCTGTTTTCATTATAGATAATCTTGGAGCTATTCCTAGAAAAATAATTTAGATATATTACATTCCACTTTTTGTCTCTATATACCTAATTATTTTGTGAAATTAAAAAGATAAGCTGGGCGCAATGCCTTTCATCCCAGAGACTCAGGAGGCTGAGGCAGGAGGATCACAAGTTCCAGGCCAGAAGCAGCCTGCATAACTTAGCAAGACCTTGTCTCAAAATAAAATAACAAAAAATGAGGGAGGGGTGCAGCCTAGTGGTAGAGCACTTGCAAAGTATATGCGATGCCCTGGGTTGAATTCCCAAGTACTGAAAAAAATAAGATAGGATACCTTATAGAGAGGAGAGAATGGACAAATTTAAAGCATGCTTTAATAGTCATGCTCATCCCTATATCTTCAAAAATCAGAGTCAAAGCCAGGCGAGGTGGTGCACACCTATAATCCCAGCAACTCGAGAGGTAGAGGCAGGAGGATCACAAGTCCAAGACTAGAGGCAGTCTGTATAACTTAGGGAGACCCTGTCTCAAAAAAAGTAAAAAAATGGACTGGAGGTGCAGCTCAGTGGTCCAGCACTTGCAAGGCTTGCAAACGTGAGGCCCTGGGTTCAACCCCCACCCCAGTACTAGAAAAAAAAAAAAGACTCAGAGTCAATACAACCTAAAAAGTCATGACATGTAGCTATCAAATAAGGAATTTTTCTTAACTGGGATTTCTCCATCAGTTACTACCAGAGAGTCTTCTTAGGTTCAACCAGACATTGAGACTCACATGACCCACAGAGGTCACAGCAGACACTATTCCCTTACCAGGACGCAGTACAGAAAACAGGGCAGAGGCAGGTACGGGGTCTTTCCTGGGAGTCCTCACAGCAATCTGGGGGCTGATCACTGGCTCTCAAATGGCAGCGTGGTACCTGAAGATGAGAGCTACATTGGTGAGTCACCTCGGCTTTGCAGCCCTGCATCCCAAATAAAAGCCAATATTTCTGAAAGAACTCTATGAGCTGAACTTTGAGTTGCTTTAGAGCACATGATCAATTAAAATAGTTCACACTCCCAGGGAAGCCCAAACCTGTGGCTATTCCCACAAGGTATTTGGAGTTTGATTCACAGTTATCCTCATTCAAGTTCAGCCTAGTGAACAGGAAACATTTCCCCTATCAGCTCTTCTGCTCTTAACAGATATCCAAAAGGACTCAAGTAGAACATCAATCCAAGGTCACACTTGTTTATAGTGCAGGAGAAAGGGTCTCGATAACCCTTTGCCCATACTTTATAACTCACAAGTGAATAAATTTTGTTACATTTTGCCATGAAGGGAGATTTTCCTGATTCCTTTCCAGTCACCTGAGTTTGTTCTAGATACAATTATTTGGCTCATGTAATACTCGCTAATTTTCATGTTCCTATGAAGCTCAGAAGCATAAGGCTGTACGAGTGGTGACCCTTAGGGAAATATCATGTTTCCTATTTGTTTTCCTTGAAAACAAATTCCCAGAGTTAAATATGCTTAGTTATTTTGATTAATAACTACTCCAAAATCAGGCTGGCTTTGTGTTTAAGAAGGATTTGATGCCTCGTCTGGTTAATGCTAAGGAATGTTGGTAATGAACTAATGCCTAGAGCGCATGTGCTTCTGTCTTTTTCCTCCCCAGGTATGCATTGAGACTTACACCTGCAGCTGTCACCAGCGTAGTATAAACACTGCTGTGCGGGCGACTCTCAGTCAGATGCTGAGTGACCTTACTTTACAGCTGCGACAAAGGCAGGAGAACACGGTGAGCCCACAGCACCCCACATTCACCACGGTCTTGGTGCTGGCGTGTGGGTCCCCGCACGCCACGTGTCCCATACCTGGGCGCCTCTTACCATAGCCACTTCCCACTGAAAACAGTAGGAAGGGCTTCCTTGGAAGAACGTTTATTTATATAATTTAAGCTGTTTAGAATTTTGCCTGTTTCACTCTGAAGCTTCGAGCGTTGTTTTTCCTTACGGTTTTTGCAACTTGACATTCCTTAGTTTAAAATTTACTTTTCTTTATTGGTTATTTTTTAAACTTCTTACCCTGAACATTTTTATTAAAAATATTGTGATAGCCAATTTGAAATTGAGAAAAATGAGTAGTAGTTCATCACGTTCTTTAAGGTTTGGCATGTTTTCCTTTGCCAGCTAAAAGGTTCTGGCAGGAGGTCCCCTTACCTGCTGGGGCCATCAGGATAAAAATGAATTGTCTTCTATCATCAAAGCCCCTTAGAACTTTTTGCTCTGAATGTAAACAGATTGTCTAAAATGAGTTTCTAGGGGAAAATATAAATGCAATTGGCTTTTTGCACATATTATCTTCTAGGAATGTCAAGAAAGGATGATTCCTCTTCAAAGTTAGTGTTTTGTTTTGTTTTGTTTTGTTTTTAAAACCTGCCTCAGTAAAAACCTAGATTAAAGTTCTCATAAAATCTGTCAAGGAGTGCGCTGAGATGACATGTGTCTTTTTTTTTTAAATAAGAAATCTCAATTGGGGTTGGAAATTAAGATTTCATGGGTAACTTCAGTTATTTCTCACTTTTAGAAAATCAGGGAGTTGAGGGAAAGCTTACAAATTGCCAAACCAAATTCTTTTATTCCTCATTTTATAGATGAAAAGATGATGTCCAGAGGGAGGCAACTGAAATCTGAAATTATTGAGCTTGTGAATGAGAGGCCCAGAACAGAAGACCAGGGCTTCTGAGTGCCTCTCCATCCACATTCTCATGCTCTGGCAGCCAGTGTTGAAAAACAGCACTAATTGGAAAAACAAATATTGATTTTTTTTTCTTTTGTGTTTGCTATATCCAAAGCCCAAGTCTTATTAAAAATTACTGACTGGAGAAATTTTATTACTTTACCTTACCCCTTGTTAAAATTGATTTTGTACTAGAAAACACTAGGGGCGTTGCTATGAGTTGGACCCAACTCAACAACACCTAACAACAAAAATATTGTTGTTAAGTGATACTGAGTCTGGTCTGACTCATAGTGACCCTATATATAACATGTGAAACACTACGATACTGTACCATGCCCAGTACTATTGTCAGGGCTTCTCTGCCACTCATAGAGTTTTCAATGGCTGATTGTTTTTTGGGAGTGGGTTGCTGGGTCCTTCTCCCAAGTCTGCAGTACCCAGTGTTACTAGGTGGTCTTCCATCCAAGTACTAACCAGGCCCCGCCCTGCTTAGTTTCAAAGAGACAAGATCTGATGCCAGGGGGCTACGGCTGCAGGCTTTGAAGATGATAAATGTGGAAATATTATAAATGTGGAAATATTAGTTTAAACCATCTATAAATAAAAATCATTAGGAGAAAAAAGTGTTTGTTTTGTGGTAGTGGAAGGTTGAACCCAGGGCCTCACTCTTGCATGCTTTGCAAGTACTGTACCACTGAGCTGTACCCCCATCCCAATTTTTACTTTTTATTTTGAGACAAGGTCTCACTAAATTACACAGTCTGCCTCTAGTCTCAAACTTGCAATCCTCTTGCCTCCAGCTCCGGAGCTGCTGGGATAACAGGCATAAGCCACCACTGTATCTGACTTGAAAAAAAAGGGTTTTTAGTGGAAATAAATCTAAGCTGTTGGGAGTTCTTATATTAGTATTCAGTCATAGTCCATCTTTGCTAAATGATAAGGCAATCAAATACTCTAATATGAATATTTTAATGTTTTAAAATGAAACATTTAAATGAAATGTTTCAAAATGCTTTCAATTATGTTAGTTCATCTAATCTTATTTTTAAGATTTTAAGTAGATGAGGACAGCCATATGGCATATAATGATGTTTTGGTCATTGACAGACCAGATGTAGATGGAAGATACCATGTAGCCTAGGGATACAGTGGGCTATACCATCTCAGTTGTGTAAGTCCAATCTATGATAGTCACACAGCAATGGAAATTATTTAACAATGAATTTCTCAGAATGTGTTCCCATCATTAAGTGACACATGACTTTATTAAGTTTCAAGCCAAATGCCTCAACTTTTGAGCTTCTATTGCCCTTCCATAAGGATGATAACAGATGTCCCAGCACTCAGGAGGCCGAGGCAAGAAGATTTCGAGCTTGAAGCCAGCGTGGGCTACATATCAAGTTGCAGACCAGCCCAGGCTACAAAGAGAGATCCTGCCAAAAATAAAGTAACAGGTGTAGTTGGAGATTCTGTGCCTCCTGGCTTGGGTATTATGTGACAAATCAGCCTTCTGGTCTTTGCATCATTGACCATCTGGACACACCCCAACTATAGGCAAGATGCCAAATTAGGTGGGAAAATTAGTGTTTCCTGTTATTTCCTTTCTACTTATGCAGTCCCCTGGAGTATGTAATTCATGTCCCAGAAAAACACAATTTTCAGATGCTACTATTTTAAGGGGCTGGGGTTTTCCTCAGTTGGTACAATGCTGCTCTGCACTTTCTGAGGATCTGAGTTCAATCCCCAGCACCACAAAAATAGGGGAAGGATGTGGCAATCCACTCCCAAAGCAATCCCAAATCAATCAGCCATTGAAAACCCTATGACGGTCACTGTGAGTTGGACCTGACTCGACGGCACCTAATGACAGCAATATTTTAAGCATTTGTGACATTTAGTAGAGGGAGGTAGGTTTTGTCACCTAATAATTAGGTGATTTTTCAGTACCTATTAAAAAGGAATGGTCTATGGGAATGTTGATGTTTGCCCTAACGATGCTGTGTGCTTCTCTGAGGGAAACTAGCATTACTTGCAAACAATTATATTTTGTAGCATGACTCATCAAAGGAAAGATATCTTAGACCACCTCAGAATTAGCAAGACCTAAATATTGGGGAAAGAAAAGAAATAATGTAGAATGCAAAAGCATTAACATGGAATGCATTTTTAACCTAATCTCATCATCTTCCCCCTGCCCAGGACAGATTACAATTTTTCTTCTGTATCCTCGGAAACCTTGAGTTAGTATGTAGCTTCATATTGAATTATTTAGATGACCAAAATCAATGTTAAATTTTAAGTTGCTGATTTCAAAAAGCAAAATTGTCACATGTAAATACTTAAGGGATAGGGGTAGGAATTCTTCTACCTTTGAATAAAATTCTGATGTGCTTCCTTAGACAATATTGTTGTAACCTTGTAATTGCCGTGGGCTGAGCTGTAGACACTGACGTAATATTTTACAAAAATTGCTGTGAAAGCAACTGAACTTGGAAATTATAAATGGAAAATACTAGAAATATATATGTATAACAAATTTTAAAAAAGAAAAACAGTACCATAGGATGGTTTGCATGTCTAGTTGTTAATCAGCCTGGAAATGCTTCCCCTTTTGGTGCAAAGAGACACAGAAGTGCCTCCTTCTCATTCTCAGCTCTGTTGCCACTGAGTTATGCCTATGATTGGAAGTGAATTTTACGATATCTAAGCATCTTTCCCTTCCTGTTTTTCCTAGGTGCTGTTTCTGCCCCAATAATTATGGATCTACCTAGCAATAACCAAAAGTAGCTGGTCTAATAGATAGTTGCAAGTTAATATGCTCCCCTTTAAATAGGAAGATTGTGCTTCTGATCTGTGGTCATCTTTGGACCTGTATTTTCAAGTCTTATGACCAAGTTTATCCGTTAGGGCCAAACTCAGTCTAGTCTGACATTGGCATAAATTATTGTTTGTGCAAAGATTAATTCATCTGTTTATGTCAGCTTTGCCCCAAATCATTGCCCAGCAACCTAGAATCATAAAGTGCATCATGGGGCTTAAACTACCATGAAGAGAGTGAACTCTTGAATGAATTACTTTGAGAGCTATGTGCTCAAGTTCTGCCCATCATGGTCTTTCTCACAAAGGCAGCAAACAGTGAAATGCTATCAAGAGCTGGAGGTTGGTGGTAGATATGTTAGCTGAGCCCAGAACACTGAAGACGCCATTTTATTTCCTAGAACTTTCAGTTGTGTGGAAGGATTTTTCTTGCCTAAATCTCCTAATTGTCTGTGTGTGCCTCCCTTACCAGATAATTGAAAACCCAGATGTCCCTCAGGAATTCGGGAGTCAAGGTATTGGATTTGATTTTTACTAGTTCAGTTTAAAAAGCAGATATGAGAATGCTTACTGTGTGCTTGGCATTGGGAGCATAAAGATAACAGGAGCTCTTGGGTCATTTACCATTCTCCCTCGAGGTTCTGCTTACCTTTGCCTTGTGTGGTATTATTTAATCAGCTGCTGTCTTCCTTCTGTTCCTACACTCTCCTCTGCCAACTGTACCTATTCTTGTTCCGACTATGTGAGGGGATTAACTCTATATTCCTCTCATTTGAAGGCTATTTTTTGTTTTTTCTTCTTTCTGTTGTTTATTTTGTTTTAGTGGGTTTTTGTTGTTGTTGTTGTTGTTTATTTTTTTAGTTCATTCTCCATGGAACAGGTTTAATTGCTAGAAGGAGAATTGGGTAGACAGGGTTATAGAAACTTGATTGACAGACTGTGGTATTGCACCAGAATTATGTTTGTCAAATATACTGATTTCTTGACATAAAATATGAGTCACCTTCCATGGTGTCTTGCAGACAACCCAATTTAAGTTGCAGATGAAATCAAGTTAAGGAACTTTCTTTCAGACCTACAGAAAAAAAAAAATACAAGTCTACTTATAATTGACAAGCAATTTAATTTTTGAAACAGTTTTGATAGTATTATTTTTTAAAAGACCAATTCAAATCATCTTTTTTGTCTGTATATGGAGGGGGGGTGAACCCAGGGCCTCGCACATACTTTGCAAGTGCTCTACCACTGTGCTGCACCCCCAGCCCCTTTTTAAAATTTTTTATCTTGAGACAGAGTCTCACTAAATCTTGCAGGCTGCCTCTGGCCTTGAATTTACAGTCCTCTTCCTTGTGTCTCCTGAGTTGCTGAGATTATAGGTGTGTGCCACTACTCCAATGAAATACAAGTTTTATTTCAGGCTTTGTTCAATAATTTCAAAAATGTTGGAAAGTCGTCTTTTATATTTTTTTGCCAGTAATAATATGGAGAAGGGGGTCAGGGTGGGGAGAAGATGAAAAAGGGAAGGAATGAAAAGGGAAGAGAGAAGCAACTAAATAGCCACACTTAGGAGAAAAAGAAAAAGTGGAAGAAATGAGAAAGTCACTTACTCAAAGCATTGCTGTAGTATAATTTTAGTACTATCTTGACACGGCCTTGGGCTGTGTGCCAGAGTGTTACAGCCACTTTTCTGCTTTTGGATCTCTCAGTAGGATGCTACAAGATGCTCCACCTGACCTTTTCTCCTTTTTTATTTATTTATTTTTATATTTATTAATTTATTTACTTACTTATTTATTTTGGTACTTGGGGGTTGAGCCCAGGGCCTCAAGCATACTCTACAAGGGCTCTAGCTCTGCAGTGGCAGGTAACATTGCACCCCAAGCCCATTTTTTAATTTTTCATCTTGAGACAGGATCTCACTAAATTATGCAGGCTGCCTCTGGCCTGAGACTCATGATCCTCCTGCCTCTGCCTCCCGAGTTGCTGGGATGACAGGAGTGTGCCACCATTGCCAGCTAACACTCTGCTTTAATGTCAGATGACTTTTGGGGTCTAAGAAGGGGGTCAAAGTCCTTCTGGTCAAGGATATACCTCTATATCCTCTAAAAACTATATTAATAATCCAGATACAGGGTGCATGACTGTAATCCTGGCTACTTGGGAGGCAGAGGCAGGAGGATTGTGAGTTCAAAGCCACCCTGAGTAACATAATGAGATTGTTTCTCAAAAAGTGTGTTTGTATATCTATGTAAAACATGAAGTAATCATTTTCTCTTTCACAAGGAAGAGGACTGTAAATTCAAGGCCAGAGGCAGCCTGCAAGATTTAGTGAGACTCTGTCTCAAGATAAAAAATTTTAAAAAGGGGCTGGGGGTGCAGCGCAGTGGTAGAGCACTTGCAAAGTATGTGCGAGGCCCTGGGTTTACCCCCCATCCATATACAGACAAAAAAGATGATTTGAATTTGTCTGAGAAATTTGACTCATTTTAAGTTTATCTAAACTTGAACTTAAGGAGTTTAGTTAGGGATTTCATTTATTTTAAACTCTACTTTATCATTGTGCCTTATAATTTCTCAATTTCTTTCCTGCATTTAACATCTTAAATTCTGAGGATCAGAATCATTTCTCTTTCCCTTGCCCTCCTCCAACTCCACTTTTATTTTTCCCTCTTACACTCTTGCCATCTTTCATTTGTTGACATCATGATCATTCATCCCTTTACACATTCATCAGGTACTCAGCCACATTGGCATAGATCTTTACAGGTTTTTATTTTAGAAAACAAATGCTTCCTCTTACAATTTCACTTGGCCCAACAATTGTGAAATTGGCATTATTTATCTCAGTTCCCACAATGAAAACCAAAGCTTAGCCAAGTTCATATAATCAACACATTGTAGACCTGCCCTTGAACAAATTCCCAATTCCAGCCTTTTTCCCACAGTGCCTCTGTGGGACTTTTTATTCTAGTTTCTAGAAATTAGAACATGTTTAGAGGAAAAAAGAAACTTTTTCTGACATTTTCTGTTGCTCCATAATCAACAAAGATATCGTGCCCTGTGGACACTGGACAAACAGTTAAAATATGTGAAGGTGGTGACTGAATTGTCAGGTTTCTTAGTTCTGAAAGCCCATCTTTTTTCCATGTTCCTGTATTTTATCTCTCTGGGATACAACTCTGATCTGCCCAAAAGACCAGAACCTCAAGAGATCAATAAAAGGGATCCACAGATAGCCTATGAGCCTAAATACTGAGAAAATGATTACTAATTATGTTGCTTTTTAAGTTTACCAAAACTTGTCTCATTACGTGTAAATTAATTTTATTTTTTTAAAAGAAACAATCTATTATTTTCTTCCTGCACTATCTTTTGAGTGTTTTACTTTAGAAATAGATGATTATGTATTACTTCTTATCTTTTTATCTTATCTGTGATTTTTCTGGTTGCCTAAGTGAGGTCCCACATCTGAAAACCATCTTTTAGTCCTGGAAAACATCCAAAACAGAGAACGGGAAGGACATTGAAGGAGCTGCCAGTGCCCCTGCCAGAGTCTAATGCCTGTCACCTCCTCTGTTTCTAAGGGTCAACAGTAGAGGCCCTCTGTGATGACGTTGTCTCTGTCCTCACTGTCCTGTGTGAGAAGCTCCAAGCCTCCATAAAGTAAGTGCCTTCCCACTGTTGCTCATACCCAGCAACATTCTATTTCTGAAGTAACTTCTGTCTGCGCCATCACTTACATCATGGATTACAAGGACAACAGTTCCCTCCCATTGATATTCCTCTGTCATCCCTGAGAAATATAGTCAGAGACCTCAGGCAATCCCAAATTACCAAATACCATTGTTGAAGGACATAATTTCCTGAAGCGAAAATGGGAAAACAATACCTTGCAAACAGAACCAATCCCTTCAGTGTGAGGCTGAGTGGAAAGAGTGTGGGGCTAAGATCTGGTTGAGGTGAGAGCCTGTGCTAACTCAGGCACAGCCCTGCTGTGTGACTGTAAATGACTCTTCTCCCTAAACTGTGCTGTGCCTTCATCCTGTTTTATATGACAGGCCTGGGTTATGTGGACTTTCTCTGTTTCTTCTATCATTCCTTAAGCCTGTGAGCTCACATATCTAGTTTTTTAAATGATGTATTACTCTCTGATTTTTCTATACTTTCATTTTTTACATGACAATTTAACCAATATTAGTTCATTTAGGTGATTAAGTTAAGAAGACAACTTTGGCATCCACAGTAAAGCCGAACTCTGGAAAAGCAGGAATTTTCCAGGTGGGATAAGAAGTCTCTGCCAGCTACATATATGTTATTGTTGTTAGGTACTGTTGAGTCGGGTTTGACTCTTAGTGACCCTATGTACAACAGAATGAAACATTCCTGATACTGTGCCAGGCGCATTATCTTTTTTTATGTTTAAGCACATTGTTGCAGCCACTGTGTCAATCCATCTAGTTGAGAGTCTTCCTTTTTTTGTTGACACACCAATCTCCCAAATATGATATCCTTCTCCAGGGATTGGTCTCTCATGACTACATGTCCAAAATACATAAGATGCAATCTAACCATTCTTGCTTCCAAGGAACACTCTGGTTGCACTTCTTCTAGGACAGATCCCTGGGTTCTTTGGCAATCCTTGTCTCCAGCACCATAATTCAAAAGTATCACTTCTCCTGTCTCACTTATTCCATGTCCAGCTTTCACAAACATGATGCAAATGAAATTACCATGGCATGAGTCAGGTGCACCTTCATCTTCAATGTGACATCTTTACTTTTCAATACTTTAAATAGATCTTTTGCAACATATATAGTGATTTGCAAAATTCTTTCACACATTAAGATTCTACCATGCCCTTTGAATCATGAAAGACATATTAAACTATCATCTATCAGTAGCTAGAATATTTGATAATGCAGAAAATTTTTACTTGTATGATTTTAAATATAGTATGTAGGGACACTATGAGTTGGACCCAACTTAACAGCACCTAACAACAACAACATGGTTGGGAGAAATGGTCTAGTTGCAGACATGAATGAGGCCTCTCACTTTGCTGGAAACACTGCAGAAATTTGTTTCTGTTGTTTGTTTTGTTTTTGTTTTTCCAGAAATTTAGGATTATTTGTAAGCTAAGTTTAGAAGTACTCTTTCAGGTTGTTTCCAGATGGTTTCATATCAATTTTTCCACTGTTTCTCTCAGTTACCTGCATATTTTGGCCAAATGAAGTGCTTTCTGTCATGCACTTAAAAGCCAAATACATAGAGTTAGAGAACAACATAATGGTTACAAGGGGAGGTGAAAGGAAATGGAGATAGTAGAAAATATATGAGATGAACAAGTCAAAAGATCTAATGAAGAACATGAGGACCATAGTTAGTAATAGTGTGTTGTATTAAATATGTTTGCTAAGTGAGTAGGCTACTGCTCTTGCCATTGGAAGCAAAATGAGTAACTATGTGAGGTAATGCCTGCAGCCATACCACTGTGGCGTCTGATCCCATCAGATCTCGGAAGCTAAGCAGGGTTGGACCTGATTAGTACTTGGATAGGAGACCACCTGGGAACACCAAGTGCTGTAGGCTAGGGAGAAGGTACTGGCAACCCACTCCCCCACCAAAAAAAATCTAGCCAGTGAAAACCCCATGAAGAGCAGGGTTGCTATGAGTTGGACACTGACTCAATGGCCCCTAACAACAACAAGAGCTAATGGATATATTAATTTGTTTCTGAACAGTAAGCATTTTACTCTAAATCTGTATCATATAACATCATCTTCTATACTTAATATATACACAAAGAATAAGGAGGTCTCTTTAGTATCTGGGTTATTGTTGTTGTTGTTAGGTGCCGTCAAGTTGAGTCCGACTCATAGCGACCCTATGTACAGCAGATTGAAACACTTGCTGATTCTGTGCCAGGCAAGCGATCTTATTTATGTTTAAGCCCATTGTTGCAGACACTGTGTCAATCCATCTGGTGGAGGGTTTTCCTCTTTTGCATTGACCTGCCACTCTCGCAAACATGATGTCCTTCTCCAGGGATTGTTCTCTCCTGACTACATGTCTGAAATATGTAAGAGGCAGTTTGGCCATTTTTGCTTCCAGGGAGCACTCTGGTGGTTGTACTTCTTCTAGGACAGATTTGTTGGTTCTTTTGGCAGTCCATGGTATATTCAATAGACGTCTCCAGCACCATAATTCAAAAGAATCAATTCTTTTTCTGTCTCTCTTGTTCAAAGTCCAGCTTTCACAACCATATGATGCCACTGAAAATATCATGGCATGAGTCAGACGCACCTTTGTCTTCAATGTGACATCTTTGCTTTTCAATACTCTATAGAGATCTTTTGCCACAGCTTTTCCTAGAGCAATGCATCTTTTGATTTCTTGACTGCTGCTTCCGTGGGTGTTGATTATAGAGCCAAGCAAAGCAAAATCTTGGACAACCTCAATCTTTTCTCCATTTATTGTGAAGTTGCATGCTGACCCAGTCGTAAGGATTTTTGTTTTGTTGATGTTTAGTCATAGCCCATATTGAAGGCTATGATCTTTGATCATCATCAGTAAATGTTTTAAGTCTTCTTTACTTTCAGCAAGCAGAGTTGTGTCAGCTGCATAAGGCAGGTTGTTAATGAGTCTTCCTCCAATCTTGATGCCACGTTCTTCCTCATAAAGTCCAGCTTCTCGGATTATTTGCTCAGCGTATAAATTGAAGAGATAGGGTGAAAGTATACATCCCTGATGCACACCTTTCTCAACTTTAAACCACTCAGTGTTTCCTTGTTCTATTCGAACAACTCCCTCCTGGTTCATGTACAGGTTTCTCATGAGCACAATTAGGTGTTCTGGTATTCCCATTTTCTGAAGTGTTATCCATAATTGGTTGTGATCCACATAATCAAATGCTTTTGCATAGTCAGTAAAACATAGACAGACATCGTTTTGATATTCTCTGCTTTCAGCTAATATCCACCTGACATTAGCAGTGATGTCCCTGGTTCCCCGCCCTCTTCTGAATCCCACTTGATTTTCCAGTAATTCCCTGTCTATATACTGCTGCAGTCGCTTCTGAATGATCATTAGTAGAATTTTGGTGGTGTGGGATATTAATGATATTGTCTGATAGTTTGCACATTCTGTTGGATCCCCTTTTTTGGGAATAGGCACAAATATGGATCTTTTCCAGTCAGTTGGCCAAGTAGCTGTTTTTCAAATCTGTTGGCATAAACATGTTAACACCTCCAGTGCTGCATCTGTTTGTTGAAACATCTCTATTGGTACCCCATCAATTCCTGGAGCCTTGTGTTTTGCCAGTTCTTTCAAGGCGGCTTCCACTTCATCCTTCAACACCATTGGTTCCTGATTCTATGCAACCTCTTGGAATGGTTGGTCATATACCAACTCTTTCTTGTATAATGACTCTGTGTATTCTTTCCATCTTCTTTTGATGTTTCCTGCATCATTTAATATTTTCCCTGTAGAATCTTTCACTACTGCCACTCGAGGCTTGAATTTTTTCTTCACTTCCTTAAGCTTGAGAAACACAGAGCATGTTCTTCCCTTTTGGTTTTCTTCCTCCAGCTCCTTGCATATGTTATTATAATATTTGTTTTTGTCTTCTCGAGCTGCCTTCTGAAATCTTCTGTTTAGTTCCTTAACTTCCTCATGTCTTCCTTTTGCTTTAGCTGCTCCACTTTCAAGGGCAAGGTCCAGTGTCTCTTTGGACATGTAATTTGGTCTTTTCTTTTTTTCTTGTCTTTTGAAGAACTTTTTGCTTCCTTCTTGAATGATATCTTTTATGTCATGCCACAGCTCTTCTGATCTCCCATCATTTGTGTCTAATGCATTAAACCTATTTTTGAGGTGGTCTTTGAACTCAGGTGGGATATACTCAAGGTCATACCAGGGCTCTCGTATACTTGTTCTAAGTTTTTTCAGCTTCAGTTTGAACTTGCATAAGAGAAGTTGATGGTGTGATCCACAGTCAGCACATGGTCTTGTCTTGACATTTTGTACAGAGCTTTTCCATCGTCTCTTTCCACATATGTAGTGAATTTGATTCCTGTATGTTCCATCTGGTGAAGTCCATGTGTATAGTCTCCATTTATGATGTTAAAAAAATGTATCTGCAATGAAAAGGTCATTGGTCTGACAAAATTCTATCATGCGATCTCCAGCTTTGTTTCTGTCACCAAGAACATATTTTCCAACTACTGAGCCTTCTTGTTTGTTTCCAACCTTTGCATTCCAGTCACCAGTGATTATCAGTATGTCTTGATTGCATGTTTGATCTATTTCAGATTGCAGAAGCTGATAGAAGTCTTCCCTTTCTTCATTTGTGGCCTTAGTGGTGGGTACATAAATTTGAATAATAGTCATATTAACTGGCCTTTCTTGTAGGCATATGAATATTATTCTATCACTGACAACATTGTATTTCATGACAGATCTTGAAATGTCTTTTTTGATGATGAATGCAACCCCATTTCTCTTGAGTTTATCATTCCCAGCATAGTAGACCATATGATTGTCTGACTCAAAATGGCCTATGCCGGTCCATTTTAGCTCACTGATGCCTAGAATGTCAATGTTTATGCGATCCATTTCTCTTTTAACAATTTCTAATTTTCCTAGATTCATACTACGTACATTCCATGTTCCAATTATTAATGGATGTTTACAATTGTTTCTCCTCATTTTGAGTGGTGCCCCATCAGCAAGTTGAGCACCCTGGGGCTTTACTCCATTTCCGTCATCACGGTAGACTCTACTTGGAGGAGGCAACTCTTCCCCAGTAGTCTTTTGAGTGCCTTCCAACCTGGGGGCCTCATTTTCAGGCACTATATCTGACAGTGTCTCTTTGCTATCCATAGGGTTTTCAATGGCTAGTTGTTTCGGGAGTGGCTCGCCAGGTCCTGCTCCCTAAGTATCTGGGTAGTATAAACCAAAAAGAAGTAGCACTTAACGTCGTCCCTATCATCTCTGACTGATGAGCAACTGTACGTTTAAAGCAGATCATTTATAGACCTACAGGCTCATTCTGACTTATCCTGATAGGTAGGTTTTAATTATTAATTGGCATAATTACCTTAAGTCTCCTCTGCTTTTCTGTAACTTAAAAATTTCGGATTTTTCCCTTGTAATGCCATTCAGTAAAAATGTTTAGCTTATTTCTTTTCATTTGCCTATCTAGTAATGAGCAGTCTTTATATTTTTCAAAGTTCTGGTGGTCTTTGTTTTATTTGCTAACAATGCTAAGCCCTACAAGGGTAGGGTGGAGAAGACGCATCCTTGACAGTTCACAGCTACCTAGTGGCTACCAGCTAGCTGAGGCTTTATGATGAGCATCAATAATGCAATAGAAAGTTAACATCAGATGAGATCTCTGTGTGATTGTGACAGAACAAGTTGAAATCCCATCAACAACCTTGTCTTAACCAGGGTTGGAAGGGGGGTTATACAACCTCAAAAATGCACAATGGTTGGTACTTCTCAACAATCATTTCCAAAACCAGAGCCCAGGTACCTCGCAGGGCTTTGACTCAGTTCTAGCAGGGGGTGGGGAGGTATTCATGATTTGTTCAATCAGTTGGGAAGATTCAGAAAATGTATTCAGGTACGCAGCCCAGCTCACCCACAGGCCCTAGAGATGTGATATTAATAGAGTTCTATCTTAGGCAAGTTACGTGATCCTGCCTTAATCCAAGAATTTTTGGAAGGATAATTGGCCTCAGAGTGATAGTTATTCTTTCTCTGCCTATCTGTCACTTGCCACCATCTCCCAACCTCCCCCCGACCCCCACTCCTAGTATAGAACATCAGTAGGAATCTATACCAAAGCAGGCTTGGAATCAGTAAGGCCAGCCTAAGTAGTTGTATCACTTATTCAAATTCTACGCCACTCCTTACACAATTACTTAATTCCCAGCCTCCTTTTTCTAAGCAAATTCAAATCTGTTTCTAAGAGAGGCAAAAATTGAGACAAAAAGTGTTTAAAACCAACATTGTGAGAACCCCAGAGATCCCAGAAGTGCTACTAATTGCCATCCCAGCCACCTTGCCAGGGTGGGTGTCAGGTCTGCCTTCATGGCCCACCAGTTTACTCCCAAGAGCTGTTCTCCACGGATCATGCACTGGGAAAAAATTCAGTGAGCAGCAGGGAATGAGACCAGCAAATATTTAACCTGCCAACCATAAAATGTAACAACAACCAAAAAAGACCGGAAATAAATGACTCCTAACCATCCTAAGCAGACAGATTTTCCCGCTGTGTATTTTGAAAGAATTGGCTGGATTCTATGCTTCTTTTCACCTTGTGCATCCCACATATTTATCTGTTTACAGACATACAAGTGTGAAGGCATGCATGCTGTGCACATGTGTACGTCTCTAGTGAGGGGCATGGGTGGAAGATGCTTGCATTTTAAACAATTCATTTAGCGGCATGACTCATGCAAGGCCACAAGCACCTGTTTTCCAGACAGCTGCAACCGACAGGAAAGCTGCCATGTTCAGTCTCCAAGGAGACTTCCAAATCAGTTACCTTGGCGATGTGTTCCCTGTCAGCGAGGCTGATGCCTGGGGGCTACGGTATTCACCATCATGCTATAATCATCAGAATCTTGACTACTCAGAGCTTTTCTTCTAGACTTATTTCTGTTGAATTCAGAAATTGAGAATCTTTCTGTGCTATAGGTATTTTAGTTTTGTGATGCTAGAATGACAGTTTGAGAGAGCAAGAGAAATTTTTGCATTGAGATATTTCATAATTTTTCTTCTTAACAATGGGTCCAGTGTTTGGTCAGAAAGATTAATCTGAGACATAGCGAAGGTGATCCTTCCAGAATGGATTTTTAAATGCAGCTCATAAGTGGTATTGTGGCCCTCATGCCTTGCCCCCTGCAATCTATTGAGGCAAAAGCATCCAGAATGAATGTTCTAAAACAAAAATATGATAATACCACTCCTCTATGCAGAATAAAGTCCAGACAGCTTGGCACAGTCCTTAACCTCATCTGGCCTCTGCCACCTGTCCAGGCCCCTTCTTGCTGACACTATGCTCAGGAGCTGTACTTCAGCTGGAAAACTCTTGGTTCAAACTGCTTCCTCCTCTGCCCCTGAACTTTACACACACCCTCTCCCCAATTCAGCCATGGCATAGACTCATACTCCAGGTCCCTCCTAAGATACCCTTGCCTGCAGAAATTCTTGAGCTGTTTTAACTGCACCTCCTATACACACTCGTAGAAACTTGTATCAAATTATTCATTTACAGTCCTCCTCACTGTGCTTGATCTACTGGCTTATTTGTCTGTCTAGTCCCATAAGAATGAAGAAGGTGCTATTTCAGGGCAGGAACTATGTCTTGTTCAAAAGTTAGGAAAGCTCATAGAAAGAGGAGCCTAGCAATTGTGAAATCCTTGCCTGGCCCAGGAAGAGCTGACTATTTCTTGCCTTTCTCATTCCTCTATCACCTTCCTCTTGGCAAATAGTAATTACTTTTGTGGGCTCTCGGCCCTTCTCTGTCTCTGTCCCAACCACAGAAGGTGTGTAAGGGTATATCCAAATATAAGTACCATTCCCTTTTCAAGATAATGACATCATTTTAATCATTTTATAGTATTCTGGACAAGGGAAATCTTTTTAGAATATGGGGCAGCAAACTTTTTCTATAAAAGAGTTTTTTAACCCTCATAAAAACATATATATATATATATATGTGTGTGTGTGCATATATATATATATAATATATATATATATATATATAATATATATATATATTTTTTTTAATGTCACAGGCCATGGTCAAGGTTTTGGCCCTGACCTAGAGCTTGCTGCTTACTTTTAAGGCCTAAAGTCAATTGAAGATATTTAGCATAGCATTCAAATTAAGGACACTGCCCCACCAGCCTCCATCTTATCCTGCTTTGTCTTGCAGCGGGGCAGTCAGTTGTTATAGATTTGGCAGGAGTAGAATGAGCCTTCTGGCCTTCACATGGATGGTCAACTTTCTTTTTCTCCCTTCCCATCTTCTTAAGTTTCTAGTTTCCTTTCAGGAGCCTTGCTTTGCCTTCCCACTGGCTTCTCCTAGGAAGTATTTGAACTGTTAAGAACACGGTTGCTGTTGTTGTTAGGTGCCATCCAGTGGGGTCCAACTCACAGCGACCCTCACCAGGTTTTCCATGGTTGATTGCCTCGGGAGTGGATTGCCACATCCTTCTTCCATTTTTGCGGTACTGGGGATTGAACCCAGGTTCTCAGTGCAGATCAGCACTCTACCAACTGAGCTAAACCCTGGGCCTGTTAAGAACACGAGGCATTCTTTTGTCACTTATTTGAAATTAGGAGGAAAGAAGCACGATGAAAAATTATTTTTATTGCCAGATCTCTCCTCCTTCTGCATATTCTAATTCCATAAAAGATTCCTGGGTGAATTCTTTTAAAAGGATATATATTTATAGTAAACGTCCTTGGAAATTTGTCTTCACCCATCTGTATCTCTTCCCACCTACAGACATTTTAATACTTTTTGGTGACATGAAGAAAAAATCTTAACCTATATATAGGCTAGGTATATATGAATGTACTTTCCATAAAGTTTAAAGCCAAATAAGGAACAGACCCCATAATAATTATTTTGGAGTAAAGTAATTTTTCCATTGAAAAGCCATGTTTCCTCAATAAATAAAGAAGAGAGGTCAAGCCAGGTACCATGGTCCATGCCTGTAATCCTAGTGACTCAAGAGGCTAAAGCAGGAGAATCATGAGTTCAAGGCCAGATGCAGCCTGTACAACCTAGCAAGACCTTGTCTCAAAGTAAAAAGTATAAAAGAGGTTGGGGGTTCAGCTCAGTGGTAGAGCACTTGCCTCGTATGCATGAGGCCCTGGGTTCAACCCTTAATACTAGAAAAAGAAGAAGAAGAAGAAAAAAAGGAGGATGGGGGTGGAAGAAGGTCAAATGTAAACTAATAAAATGTTGACAAATTAAAAGTTAATGTATTGGGCCAAGGATGTAGCTTAGCAGTGATATAGTACTTGCCTAGCATGTGTGAGACCCTGTGTTCAATCTCTAGCACCACAAAATAAAGGAATGAAGAAAGGAAAAAGGAAGGAAGAAGGAAGGAAGGAAGGAAGGAAGCAAGGAAGGAGAGAAAGAAGGAAGGGAAGAAAGGATTATGTAGTAAATAGTTCTTGAAAAGTTTAGAAAAATAAATGTTAATAATAGTTCTGACATAAGCTATAGATTTCTAGTTAATATATCAGCATTTATACATTAATTGTAGCAAATGCACTATACTAGTGTAAGATGTTTTGGGAGAAGGACCTGGCAACCCCCTCCCCAAAATCAATCTGCCATTGAAAACCCTATGAACAGCAGAGAAGCACTGGCAATAGTGTTTCCCCTGTTGTACAGAGGGTTGCTACGAGTCGGATACCGACTCGCCGGCACCTAACAACAACAACAAGTGTAAGATGTTAATAATAGGATAAACTGAGAGGTTGAGGAAATATGGTAACTGAAGTTCAGCTTCACTATAAATGTACAGAAAACTATACTATATAGTAACATTCACTCGTAAAAGAATCAGCCTAATTGTATTACTTTACTGGGGCTGCCATAAGAAAGTATCAAAACCTGAATGCCTTAAACAAGAGAAATTTATTTTCTCATGATTCTAGAGGCTGGAAGTCCAAGACCAAGGTGTCGGGGTGGGGGGTTGGCTCCTTCTGAGGATCATGAGAGGACCTGGTCCAAGCCTCCCTCCATGGCCTGTACACTCTTGTCACCTCCCTGTGTCTCTTCATAGTGTCTTCTTTCTCTGTGTGCCTTGTCCAACTTTCCACTTTTTTAAAGACAGCAGCCCTATTGGATTAGAGCCCATGCAAAAGAATTCACCTTAACTTGCTTACCTCTATAAAGATCTTCCACCCCATGAGATCACATTCTGAGGTACTGGGGATTAGAACTCCAATCTGTGAACATGGTGGGGGAGGTGCATAATTCAACCCATAACACTAACCACCTTCCTCCCCTGCAAAAACTGGCATTTCAGTGATGCCTGAAGTTTTTCCAGGTGTTCGTCCACGCACCCCCTCTTTAATCTTGCCTTGCTTTTTGTTGCATTCATGCGTTTGTGTTGCTCTTCCCAGTGACAGCCAGCAACTGCAGCTCCTGTACCTGGAGTGCATTCTCTCCGTGCTCAGCAGCAGCTCCTCTTCCATGCGCCTGCACAGAGGCTTCACCGACCTCATCTGGTGAGCACCCACTTCTGATGCCCCCATGCCAGCTTGGTGGACCATGTCTCCAGCTCCTTTCCACAGCACTTGTGACCAACCACTAGTTTCATCCATGCATAAAAGTCTCAAAGGGAAAGTAGGGAGATTGCTTTGTTTATATTTCGTTGTTTTGGGGGTGCTGTTGAGTCGGTATCTGACTCATAGCAACCCTATGTACAACAGGCAAAACAGTATTGTTACTGTGTCTCTGCTCTTCATAGGGTTTTCAATGGCTGATTGTTTTTTTGGGAGTGGGTTGCCAGGTCCTCCTCCCAAGCCTACAGCACCTGGTATTCCCAGGTGGTCTCCGATCCAGGTACTAACCAGGCCCAACCCTGCTTAGCTTCAGAGATCTGATGGGATCAGATGCCACATTGCTATGGCTACAGGCTTGTTAATGTGTTGTTGTTGTTGTTGTTGTTGTCAGGTGCTGTCAAGTTGGGTCCAACTCATAGCGACCATCCATAGGGTTTTTAATGGCTGATTATTTCGGGATTGCCTCGAGAGTGGATTGCCACGTCCTTCTCCCATTTTTTGCGGGGCTGGGAATTGAACTCAAGACCTCAGAGACTTCAGAGCAATGCTCTACCAGCTGAGCTAAATCCCAGCCCATGTTTAAGTGTACCAGACCAAAATCCAGAAAGAAAGTGATGGTGATTATAACCCAATATGCTTCCAAAGCTTTCTTACATGTTGTTTATATCATAGGCTCATAAGAGACTGGAGGCAGACCTTCTGGGTTCTCAGTTTGTCCTAAAAGCATATAAATACATTAAAACCTTATGCAGGGGCAAGAGATATTGACCCTTACTCTTAGTCCTGCCCTGGAACATTCTCCATCCCAACCTAATATTAGTCACTAACTCATAATCAAAGATTCCAGAAGTGACAGACCCAGAAGGCAGCAAACTAGTTGCTCTGGGACCCTGGGCTCATTGACAAGGAGGAAGCTGAACGATAGATGTGGGCATGAGGTTTGAAATTTGGAATTAACTTCTCAAGTGGGAAATAGGTCTGCCATTTACAGAAAATGAAACTTTAAGCCTTGTAGGCTTTTGAGCCTGTTTTCCTGTAAGATGGTTTCTTAACACTTTTCTTGGTATTTTATTTAATTAACCATAGCTTGAGACATGAGGATAAGGATTCTATGGATATGCCTCAAAGTGATTAGCAAACTTGGAAAACTGGGGCAGGACTTAGGCAAAAGAGGCAGCTGTGAGGAGGCCAGTTCTTTGGGGGCATTTATATGACATTTGGTGTTTGGCCTCAGAGTGGCATCCACCTTTTACGGCTTAGCTTGTAGTGAAATGTATTTTTCTCCTGTCTCTTTCCAGGAAGAACCTCTGTCCTGCTCTCATTGTGATCCTGGGGAATCCTATTCACGACAAAACCATCACCTCTGCTCACAGCAATAGCTCTGGCATGAGTGTCAGTTCAGACTCGGCCTCTCCGGGCATTTCTGACCATGGCCGGGGCTCAGGCTGCTCCTGCACTGCACCAGCCCTCAGTGGGCCTGTGGCTCGCACCATCTACTACCTTGCTGCTGAGCTCATTCGGCTGGTGGGGTCAGTGGACTCGCTGAAGCCCGTGTTCCAGTCCCTCTATCACCGTGTGCTGCTGTATCCCCCACCCCAGCATCGCGTGGAAGCCATCAAGATCATGAAAGAGGTAGGGAGGTGGGCAGCATGCCTCAGCTTTGCCCACAGGATCTCCGTGCGGTGTCTTGCCTGCAGGAAGACTCAAAATACTTTCTTAGCACTTGCAGAAATGTCATTGCTATACCATGGAGTCCAGGGACGAACGATGCAACAGTCAGTGTGTGTAGGCATATGTTTGGGGAGCTGGCATAAGGAAGGGTTAATAATACTCACGCATGCAAAACCATTGGGTCATGAGCTGCATGTTTGTTAAAACCCGTTTAGATGGGCACCTGACTGGGCCCTAGGCTGAGATTGTAGTCTGCTAGGCTAGGTGCTACCTGCAGCCATACCACTGTGGTGTCTGATCTCGTCAGATGTTGGAAGCTAAGCAGGGTCAGGCCTGGTTAGTACTTGGATGGGAGACCACCTGGGAACACCACGTGCTGTAGGCTCAGGAGAAGGACCTAGAAACCCACTCCCAAAAATCAATTAGCCATTGAAAACCCTATGAATAGCAGAGAAGCACTAACAATACTGTTTCTCCTGTTGTACATAGGGTCGCCATGAATTGGACACCAAGTGTACGTCACCTAACAACAAGGCTAGGTGCTAGTCATGCAGATATGTACATTTATTCACCTTTGTCAGTATCAGATTTCAAAATGTCTTTATACTCGGATTGTACATTATCCAAGAAAAGAGCTTTCCCAATCTCTTATTAGAGCTGAGGTTTAGCTCAGTTGGTAGAGCACTTGCCCTGCACACTTTGAGGCCCTGGATTCAATCTCCAGAAACACAAAGACGGAAGAAGGACCTGACAGCCCACTCCCCAAACAATCAGCCATTGAAAACCCTATGAATAGCAAAGAAGCACTGACATAGTGCCAGGCATGGCACAGTGTCAAGGAGTATTTCCTTCTGTTGTACATAGGATCGCTACGAGTCAGACTCAACTCAATGGCACCTAACAACAAGTATCTTGTTGCTAAAAGGAATACTTTTACCTACTTCCTTCTTATACCTCATTTCTTCCCAATGTTATGAGTGCAGAAAGAATATAAAGGTTTCCCAGATGTTAACAGCCATCCCAGCTGGGTGCTATTGCACATGCCTATAATCCCAGTGATTTAGGAGCCAGAGGCAAGAGAATCACAAGTTTGAAGCCAGAGATAGCCTGAGTCAGGAGACCCTGACTCAAGATAAAAAATAAAAAATGGGCTAAGGGTGTAGCCCAGTGGTAGAGCACTTGCAAAATAAGTGTGAGGCCCTGGGTTCAATCCCCAAGTACCACAAAAAGAAAAAACAATAGATATCCCAGTGTGCTTCTTCATGGTTTTGAGGAAGAATTAGGGTTATTTTTTATTTTGAAGGTACCTCAGAAAAGAATTATCTGCTTTATTACAAAGAACTAAAAAGACAAGTGATCAGCATTTTTGCTTTTGTGAACTTATTCATGAAGGTCAAATTGCATTTCATTAGGGTACCTAGCCCCCTAAAACTCGGAGCAACAAAATCCTCTTATTGCCAGACACCGTGGCATACATTTATAATCCCAGCAACTCGGGAGGCTGAGGCTAAAAGATCAGAAGTTCAAGGCCAGAAGCAGCCTGCATAAATTAGAGAGACTGTATCTCAAAATAAAAAATAATAAATGAGCTGGCAGTACAGCTCAGTAGTAGAGCACTGGCAAAGCATGCATGAGGCCTTGAGTTCAAACCCCTAGTACTACAAAAAAAAAAAAAAAAGAAAAGAAAAATCTCCCTTCATTGATGACTCATTTATTTAACCAATATTGTCTTCCAGTTTCTAAAAAGTTATCTTTTTTAAACCAGAACACTTATTGCATAGCTAATCATTAAAATTCTTAAAATGAGCAGGGTGCTGCAACAGCTGCCATCTTGGATTCAGGTGCTATTTCCTCATGGAATCCCCCCACTGGCCCAGTCTTGGTGATGTTTTGTCTTTCAGCCTTGGCACTCCAGCATACTTTCCCCCATGCTTGGCAGTGTAGCCACATGTGCCACAGGTCAACTTCTGAAGGCCTAGATCCACCGCAGTGGCACAATGCATATGCACGTTATTGGGATACTTTCCAAACAATCCGTCATCTCGCTTCTGTGGCCAAGACCACTTGATAGAAAGTTAAACTTGAATTGCTTCTTGGTGTTGTTTTAATGGGATTTGACTATAATGGATAATGGAAAGTTCTGATCCAACATTTTTAGCAGTGAAGGAGAGCCCCAGATTTAGTTACTGGGTAAGAAAATCTATGAGAACACCATAATAACTTTTTTTTTTCTTTTCTACTCTATGCCAGGCACTTCACACACATTACCTTTTCTACTCATAATAACTTTGTGAGGTTGTATATCAATTTTATTGCTACCAGTAAAGAGTGTTTTTTTTTTTCCTTGCCTACTGCTTTGGGCAATGGTTATCAAAAGCCCATCATTAAGAACCCATCACGGACCCTAGGTTGATGAGGGCAACATAGCTTTGGATGCAGTGAAACTAGGCAACTTGATCCCCACCCAGACCACAGGGGTCCTCCATGAGCACCTGCCCTGTCCCTGTTAAATGACTGCATGGAGGAGCACGAGGGGGCTTGCTTGGGGTAGGTAAATCCCCAGGAAGAGAAGAGAGGAAGAGACTGGCCACACACAGGTGCTCAGTTCCTTCTCCTAAATTCACAGTCAGGTCAGGGGCTCCCCTGCCACGGGAAAGAAATGTGGGGCAGGGGAGAAGAGAGACCTAGAATTTTACTCCACTGGATATTCTGCATAGATAACATCAAGGCAGAGAAAAGGGATTTTCTGTCCTACAAAGAACCTAAGACTTTAAGAGGTTGAATGATCCCAGGTTCCTAAAGGAAAAGAGGTGCAAACCTAGACCTCTCTGACCCTAAGCCTGTAGTCTTTTCCTGTTCTTCACTTTTTTCTGGACATGATACTCATATGGCAATGCAAGCGATTTTTCTTGTTGTTAGGTGCTGTTCAGTTGGGTCTGACTCATAGCGACCCTCATAGGGTTTTCAATGGTTGATTATTTCTGGATTGTTATTGGGACTGCCACATCCTTCTCCCTTTATTTTATTTATTTATTTATTTATTTATTTATTTATTTAATTATTTATTTAATACGGTGCTGGAAATCAAACCCAGGTCCTCAGAGAGAGTAGAGCAAGCACTCTACCAACTGAGCTAAACCCCAACCCATATAAGTTCTGTACTTCCTTTGTCTGTTCTATTTACTCTCAAGGCTTCTAATCTGCTTAACTGAGGTCATCTATTGTTATTAGGTGCCATCCAGTAGGGTCTGACTCATAGCAACGCTCATAGCGTTTTTCAATGAAATAGTTTGGTATTTGTTTCAGGAGTGGCCTGCCAGTTCCTTCTCCCAATTTTGCAGTGCTGGGAATTGAACCCAGGCCCTCGGAGACCAGAGAGTGGTACTCTACCAACTGAACTAAACCCCAGCCCCCAGACGATTCTAGTAGGTCTTCTTCTGACACTGGTGTAGCTACCCATTCCCAAGCCTGTGTGTAAAAATCAAGAGGTCAAACCCTCTCTGCCACTCACCAGCTAGGTTGTTCTTGTTGTTGTTAGGTGCCGTCAAGTCAAGTCCAACTCATAGCGACCCTCATAGGGTTTTCAATGGCAGATTATTTTTGGGATTGCCTTGGGAGTGGGTTGCCACGTCCTTCTCCCATTTTTGCAGTGCTGGGAATCGAACTTGGGACCTCAGAGACTGCAGAGCAGTGCTCTATCAACTGAGCCAAATCCCAGCCCTCACCAGCTAGGTGATAGTAGGTAAATCATTTTAGCTCTGAATTTATAATTTTTACATTTAACTCTGAATTTACGGTCATGACATGCACATCATTAGATTATTCCAAAGTTTACAAGTTCAAGATGGAATAAAGTTCACGTAAGTACTTTGTAAGTATGAAGTTCCAAATAAAATATGTGGTGCACTTATTGCTGCCATAAAGAAGAGGAAAGTGAAACAGGAAAGTGGAAGATGGCCAGTCCACTTCTGGCTCCTCCCTCTCTCTTGTCTGTCTGATTTTTTCCTTTTGTCTTATTGGACTTAAGTTCATAAATCACCATTAATCATTTTGCCATTGTCCAGGGTTCTTCAGTAGCTCCTTATTGCCTTTCTCGCCACCTGAATTACTTGGCCATTTCTAGAGCTTTCTGCCATCATTCTACTTCCCTGGGGTACCCTTTCATCCTGTCTGCCTAAACCCACTTTGTCCAATGCCCTTCCTGCCTCTATTTAGACTCCTGCTCCTATTCCCATGGCCACTTCCACGTCACAGAACGAGTGGTTGATTACAATGGGCTAGACCTTGCTGATCCTTCACTCCCTTAGGATGATAATAATATGCCCATTTTCCAGATGGGAATGCTGAAGCTCTGGAAAGAGATGTCACTTGCCCAAAGTCCTACACTTTGCAAGGAGTAAGGCTCAGATGTGAAGCCAGGTGTTCTAAGTACTGCTGCCTCTTTTCTATCAAAATCCTCCTTGATGGCTCTGCTTCCTCAGACCACTGATCTGAGTCTTCTTTAAAATCCACCCCACTATTCAGCAATCAATGATATGTCCCATCATGCTGACTGCCTCACTGTACAATGTGGTACAAGATTCCTGTGGCCTCAAATATATTTTTGCATATATTACTTTTGCATATTACCCCCAATGCATGACACAACAATGCTTCCAAGACCGTTTTCAAAAATAAGGCTAGAATTAGACACCTACTCTCAAGTCAGTGCTGCCCTGTGGAGATGAACAGATGAATTCAGGCCAGGTTGTTCTCGAGAGCAGAGCCTCTGCTTTCTATGGCAAAACTGGTAATTTAGGAAACTTGGTAACCTAGATACCAGAATATGCAGGGTTTATGCACACAAAGAAAACCATTCAGTACCCAGGATGTTTGTTTAGCCTTTTGGAGTTTGAACACTTGGTGTATTATTTTCCTGTTCTCATTCTAGTGTGTGTCACTCTGCCATATGCACTATGTGCCTATTAATCAAAGACATACAGAACATTGTGTTTTTCATAGTATATTCTCTATTCTGTTTCCTGCTCTCCCCTTGCCAAAAAAAAAAAATGGTTATGAAAAAGTACACCTTGCTTCCTCGTATGTCCACAGTGAGTGGGTTTTAGGAGTCTGTAATGTTCATCAGACCTGGAACACCCACCCACTGACACCGCACCCCTCATGCCTATCTGAAGAAGCCAAGGCTAAAAAAAAGGTTGCCTTTTAGTATTGGTTGCAGTTTTTTCAGAAACCTAGTCACTCCATCTTCTTCCCCTCCAGATAATGAAGCAATTGATAAAAAAATCCACAAGATGAATGTGGGTATTAAAATATATTGTTGTTGTTGTTAGGTGCCGTCAAGTTGGTATCCAATTCATAGCGACCCTCATAAGGTTTTCAATGGCTGACTGTTTCGGGATTGCCTTGGGAGTGGATTGCCAGGTCCTTCTCCCATTTTTGTGGTGCTGGGAATTGAACTCAGGACCTCAGAGACTGCAGCACAGCGCTCTACCAACTGAGCTAAATCCCCACCCATTAAAATATATAATCTAATGTATTACTGGCAAAGTTGGATTGGAGAATATGGTGGGACCCCAAGAGAAACTGAGGCTGTAAACTCCTATTCCCTGGGGCTAGGGGTGAAGCTCAGGGGTAGAACACATGCTCAACACGCACAAGGTCCTGGGATCCATCCCCACCACCAAACAAAAACAAGCTACTATCCCTCAGAAGTTCACTCTCCCTTTCAGCAAGCCATGGGGCTATTAGGAGGATATAGGTATAGCCACTTGGATACATGCCATCAGAGAGAGGAGGAGGGAAAGAAGAGAGAAGAGAGACATAACTGACATTAGCCCAAGCACAACCATTATTCTCTTCATGTCAAAGAAATGAAATGTGGAGAAAAAAGTGGAAGCTTCCTTTCTGTGCCTCCAAGACAGCAGAAGTTTCCAACTTCTGTTGGAAGAGAAAAATATGAAAAGAGAAAAAGAAGAGAGACCTTTAAAGTATAGCTATTTCTGCTTACTATGCCTTTTCCTACTTTGCTTGGAGCATACATCACTTTGGAAATGAAAATGAATGAACATAGCAATGGGATGTCTGTTCTGCATAACTTCATCAACCATTCTTTTCTTCGGTTAATTAAGCCTCACAATGCTTATCAGTAAAGACTTATACCATATGGAAATAAAAATTGGTTGGAACAGAACAATTATGAAATGATGAACATGAAAACATGTTGTTGTTGTTGTTAGCTGCTGTTGAGTCGGTGTCTGACTCATAGCGACCTACGTACAACAGGCAAAACACTATTGTCAGTGCTTCTCGGCTATTCATAGGGTGTTCAATGGCAGATTAATTTTGGGGAGTGGGTTTCTGGTCCCTCTCCCAAGCCTACAGCACTTAGTGTTCCCAGGCGGTCTCCCATCCAAGTACTAACCAGGCTGACCCTGCTTGGCTTCCAAGATCTGACAGGATCGGATGCCACAGTTGTATGGCTGCAGACATAAAAGCATGTAGGAAAGTAGCTAAAGCAGTACGTAGAAGGATAGTTACAAGTTTAACTGATTATATTAAAAAGTTGTTGTTAGGTGTAGGGAATTATCCAGGCACCCCTGGGTTGGACCAGGAGGGTGCTCGGTCCAGGACAAGGTCTGAACCCTCCCCAGATCCTGCTTAGTTCCTGCTCTGCTCCTCCTACTTCAGGTGACCCTTAACCCAGGAACCTGGACTGGGATCTATTTGACTCCCTAAGAGCCAATGTGGCTACCCAAGTCTCGGTTAACCCTTCACCTACTTTGCTCCTACCCCTCCTATCATGTGATCCAAGATGGCCCCCAAACAGCCCAGCTCTGGAGTGGCCTCCTTCAACCTGATTGGTTGCCTGGAGCCACCCGATTGGTTACTAAGGGAAGCTTAGTGATTGGTCCAGCCTGCATTTAACCCACCAATCATAAGTGTACTTTTCCAAACCCCCTCGCAGATAGCTGCCCCTCCCAGTACAAGCCGCTCTCCAATTGGTTACGTCCTATTCCACACCCCCACCCAGAGTGTATATAAACAGACCACCAACTACCCCAAGCATTCTTTCATCTCTTCCTTCCCAACCACCTGGATCCTGATCATCGCACCCCACTCCTGACTTCACAAAGACTTTCAATCAAGCCACTGAGAGTCAAGACTCACAGAGTCAAGAAAGAAGACCTCGAGCAAGTCAAGAAGCCCTTTCAATCCACCCCCCAAGGGAGGAGGTGAGAGGAGAAGACGACTGGCAAGAGGCAACATCATCAGAACATTGGCACCACCAGCAAAGACATTAGAGCTATTTGGCACTTTGATAGAGCTGTTAGTCCATCATAGCAGCAGCAACCCATGCTGCCAGCTAGAGAGCTGTATAATCTTTAGGCTCTCCTGCAAAGGAGTAGCTAAATAAATGTTCCTGTTTGTTACTAAAGGCTCCCAAGGTCCTTCTTGGCACCACCAACCAGCTCTTGCCTGCTCCTGAGGGTCCCTGAGTGAACTGGTGTTGAGGAGAAGCTCCTTGCTCTTTTGCTGGGCTGGAGCAGACCCCAACAGTTAAATGCTGTTGAGTCCGACTCATAGTAAACCTCATAGAATTTTTGATGGCTGATTGTTTTTGGAAATGAGCTGCTATGTAGTTCTCCCATTTTTGCAGTGCTGGGGATCAAACCCAGGACCTAGGAGAATGCAGAGTAGCACTCTACCAACTGAGCTAATCTCCAGCCCATATTAAACAGTAGAAAGCCTAAAATTAACATCCTAACTCTCCAATTTAGGTCGTTAGAAAAGGGGGCAGAATAAATTTGAATAACTAGAAGGAGGCAAAGTAAGGGGAAAAAAACAGAAAGTAATGTGATGAAAAGCCAATATGGATCCTGGGCCATCAATCAATGGTGTGTTGCAGTTGTGTGCTGTTCAGAAAGTGTGGCCATTTCACTGATAGCCCCAGATGGGAGATGGGTTATGCCTGTTTGGGAGGAGAAAGTGGTGACATCTGAATTGTAGCCCATAAAAAAATGACTTTAAAACAACTTCAAGCAAATGTTCTCAGAATGTTTGTGGCTAGAGGAGGAGCAAACAGTCTGGTTGGTGCCCTGGAAAGCCCCAGAGGAGAAGGCTGTGAAATCCCTGTCCTTCTGGATCTTTTACTAACTGCTGAACATGGAGAACTCAATAAAGAAGATAGAATTTTGGTAGCTGGAAGTTGTCTTGGTGACAACTGACAAATTTCTTACCATGGAAAAGCCAGAAATGAATAATTCTAAAATTGGTCTAAAATTGGATCTAAAATTGGTAGCTGATACAAGCCTAGTAAGATTCCCACCTGCTGGAGAATCCTTTTTGCTCAGTCAATTTTCTTAGGCAAAACATATGATTTCACGTTACGCATTTACAACCTTAAAGTCTGACATTGGGAAGATTATGTGCAAAGATTTCAAACATACATCAGTGGCTAATCTCCCTGACTAGACAGAAGGAGCAGTGGAATGGGTGAAAGATTCCTGGAGCACTGAGAAAGAACTAGACATCAGTTTTTTCTTGTTGATATTTCTGGATTTTAGCTTTCTTCCCAAACGCAGTACAGAAATGCCTTTGGAACCATGCTACTGCTCGCAAAAGAGCTGGAGGTATACATAGAGGAGCTTCAGACAAAGCCTGCCCTCCTGGCACTTAATAAAATGGACTTGTCAGATGCCCAAGATAAGTTTCACAAACTGGTGAACCAACTCTGGAATCCTAAAGAAACTTTCTTTCAAAGTAGCTATGTTGCCTCACCTTATTGAGAGCCTCCCCCACCCAAAGCAAATTTGATGAATTCTATCTTCCTGATTTATATAAAAAAATATTAAAACTAGCGTGACTCAGAGAAGAATCCTAACATATCCTCACCTCTGCAATTACCTGAGCAGGAATTGAAGAATTAAAGAACTGTTGGCCATTGTCCATGCCAACCAGGAAAATAATGCTCCATATCATCACAAACAGTTGTTTAATTTATGGTCTTCCAACAAAATACCCTGTAACTATCATCAAAATATGTTCGTGTCCTTACGAGTGCCAGAAAAGTCTACTAAAAATAGTATTGATGGAATACTGTTTGGTCCTAAGAAAGAAGGAAATTCTGTCATTTGCAACAACATGGATGAACCTGGAATACATTACATTCCGAAATAAGCCAAGCACAAAAAGACAAACACCACATGGTCTCTCTTATATATGGATTCTAAAAAGAAAACTGAGCTCATAGAAGCAGAGACTAAAATGATGATTCTCAGTGGATGTAAGGATGGAAGTTTGGGAGATGATTGTCAAGGGGTACAGAATTTCCATGAGTATGGCTATGTTCTGGAGATCTATTTCACAGCATGATGATTATAGTTGTTATGATCATATTTTGAAAGTTGGTAAGAAAGTATTTTAAGTATTCTCATCACAAAATATAAGTATATGTGGTAATGCCTATGTTAATTAACTCAAGCCATTCCGTAATATATACATATTTCAAAATCTCGTGGTACATATGATAAATATGTACAGTTATTAAGTGTCAATAAAAAATGGTATTGAAATTGTAAAAATATAAAAAAGGCAAATATGTTGTAGGACATCAGTAAAGCAGTGTGTTAGGACTCTGAAAGGTTTTTAAAATTGAAAAACTTCTGTTAGCAAAGATAGCACAAAAGGTAAGAACAGACACAAATAAACAGAAATAAGAATTTAAAAATATACTCAACTATGGAAGTTACAAATATTAAAAAATGGAAGAGGGTATTAAGGCAACTTTAGGCTGGCAAATTTTAAAACATAGATAAGATGGATTGATCCCTAGGAAAAATACAACTTCTTAAAAATTGATTCAACAAGATATTGAGGGCTTGAGTAGTCCTATTATTGTTAAGGAAATTGAATCAGTACCTTAAATCTTCCTCTTTAAAAAATTACTGATTCTATGCAGCTTTAGAAATAAGTTATACCAGACATTCAAGGAACAGATAATTCCAACATTTTATCTACTTCTCCAGATTATAGAGAGGGGAAGTACTTCTCAATTCAGTTTATAAAGCTAGCCGAACTTGAAAGCAAAATAAGACAAAAAGAGTCTAGGGCAGGGACAATACAGCTGACTCTTACAAAAGAACAGAGATGCAAGTGTTTTCTAATTCAGTGCTATAACAGTTTTCTGAAAAAATATCTCAGAATTCTCTCTGTCTAAACCAGCCCTGAACTGGGGAGCTGGGAGCTGGGAGCCCATATGCACTATATGTCAGGAAGAAAGCCAAAGTCAATTGTATTAAGATTTTATAGTTCTATTTAGTTTTATTAAAATTTGTAGTTAGCATCCCTAGTCTAAAATCTGAAATACTTCAAAATACAAAACTGTTTTGGGTGCTGACATGATGCCACAGTAGAAAATTCTACACCATGGAACTTTATTTCCTGCACAAAATTATCAAAATAGTGCATAAAATTACCTTCAGGGTATGTATATAAGATATATGTGAAACACAAATTAATTTAGTATTAGGCTTGAGTCCCATCCCCAAGATTATACATGCGCAAATACATCAAAATCTGTAAAACTCTGAAACTGGAAATGCTTCTGGTTCCAAGCATTTCAGATAAGGGCTACTCAATCATTGTAACTGCGTTTCTCCTTACTTTGTATCACTCAGTAGAGAAAGTACATATTCATTTGACCTCAAAATTATAAAATTTTGTGTGTGTTTTTTTTTTAATAATACTCACTTTTCTGGGTTTTTTTTTTTCTTTTCTTTTTTCCTGAAGATACTTGGGAGCCCTCAGCGTCTATGCGACTTGGCAGGACCCAGCTCCACTGAGCCAGAATCCAGAAAAAGATCAGTTTCGAAGAGAAAATCTCACTTGGATCTTCTCAAACTGTATGATACAGTCCCATTTTAGGTTTATATTGCTTGGTGAAGACTTTCTCTGACTGCTTTTCATTTTGTTTCCAAATTTTTGAAATTTTCATTAATCTACATTAAAGGAAATGTCCATATTTAACAATCTACTCACAAGCCATGTGAGAAAATTTATCTCAATTTATTATAATCCTATCTTTCCACATTTTCATATTGACTTACAACTGAATATATAAAATGAAATGTTCAAAATGCATTCATTGGAGTTACTGTAGAGAAGGACTTTCTGATTTACCATATGGTAGCTATAGGATTCCATCACACCTATCTTCCTTACAAAACTAAATATTATATGATGTGTAATAGTTGTATTGACATGCATCTGTTCAAAAATATGTTCATTTTATAGAAGAAGATCTACATTATGTTATAGCCAATGTAACTGTTTTCTATTTGAAAAACTGAGCGTAATACAAAAGTGAGATTGTTCAGTGCCTATCCTTGGGAAAATGATACCGTTTTTAAAGAATTTTTATTTGTACACAGATAAACCAGTAGACCCCGAGGGAGTATGATTTGAGGTACACTACTTTACCTGGAGGTTTTCCCAACCTGAGCATGTTTGTTTCATTTAATTATTGCCCAGACCATTTGATTTTATGCAAATTAGCCTGTATCTTTTGCATGCTATGGTGTGCCAGGCTAACAATTCTGACTCACTTTGGCATCTTTTCTGTATTTCACGCATGGGTGCCATCTTCTCTCTCCAACACCGTTCAGCATCATGGATGGCATGACCGAAGCATGCATCAAGGGTGGCATTGAAGCCTGCTATGCTTCCGTGTCCTGCGTCTGCACCTTGCTTGGGGCCCTGGATGAACTCAGCCAGGGTAAGGGCTTGAGTGACAGTCAAGTGCAGCTGCTGCTTCTGCGCCTTGAGGAGCTGAGGGAAGGGGCTGAGTCGAGCAGAGACTCCATGGAGATCAATGAGGCCGACTTCCGCTGGCAGCGGCGGGTACTGTCCTCAGAGCACACGCCATGGGAGTCAGGCCAGGAGAGGAGCCCTGACATCAGCATCAGTGTTACCACAGATACAGGACAGACAACCTTGGAGGGGGAGTTGGGTCAGACGACACCTGAGGACCACTCAGATAACCACAAGAACGGGCTCAAGTCGCCAGCCATCCAAGAGGGCAAAGAGACACTGAGCAAAGTGTCTGAACCGGAAGCAGTAGACCAGCCTGATGTCGTTCAGAGGAGCCACACAGTCGCCTACCCTGACATCACTAACTTCCTGTCAGTCGACTGCAGAACACGGTCCTATGGGTCCAGGTACAGTGAGAGCAACTTTAGTGTAGATGACCAGGACCTGTCCAGGACGGAATTTGATTCCTGTGACCAGTACTCGATGGCTGCAGAAAAGGACTCGGGCAGGTCTGATGTGTCGGACATTGGGTCAGACAACTGTTCGCTGGCAGATGAAGAGCAGACCCCTCGGGACTGCCTGGGCCACCGGTCCCTGCGAACGGCTGCCCTGTCCCTCAAACTGCTGAAGAACCAGGAGGCCGAGCAGCACAGTGCCCGGCTGTTCGTGCAGGCCCTGGAGAGCCTCCTGCCCCGGCTCCTGGCTCTCTCCAGCGTGGAGGAGGTAGACACGGCCCTCCAAAACTTTGCCTCTACTTTCTGCTCAGGTTTGTAAACCAGTTTTTTACTCTTTAGGCAATGAGTGTATTTAGAGCTTTTTTTTTTTTTGACTTCATGAGTAGTTAGCATCCTGCTTATAGTTTGCAGTGCTTAAACTATATTAATGAATCTTGGGGTTTCCTTTGTTGAAAGAGAGCAAAGGAATATAAGACTTATTATTGTTGTTGTTAGGTGCTATTGAGTTGGATCCAACTCACAGCAACCCTAAGTACAACAGAACAAAACACTGCCCAACACTGTGCCATGCAGGTGATCTTTATATGTTTGAGTCCATTGTTGCAGACACTGTGTTTCTTCCCATTTTGAGTCATGCCACATCAACAATAGAAGGTCCCAAGGGCTTTACTCCGTTCTCTTCATTAAGGTTGACTCTACTTTGAAGAGGCAACTCTTCCCCAGTCATTTCTTGAATGCCTCCCAGCCTGGGGGGCTCATTTTCCAGCACTATATTTGATAGTGCTTCTCTGCTATTCATTGGGTTTTCAATGGCTGATTGTTTCAGGAGTGGGCTACCAGCTCCTTCTCCCTGGTCTGTCTTAATCTGGAAGCTCAGCTGAAACCTATCCTCCATGGGTGGCCCTACTGGCATCAGAAATACTGGTGGGATAGCTTTCAGCATCACAGCAACACACAAGTCCCTGCAGCATGACAAGCAGACAGACGTGCAGGGGTATAAGACTTACTGGTTTATAACTTTTACAAGCTCAGCAGCCTGGGTTGCTCTGACCAGCTTGGTGCCCTTTGTGGCAAAGCGGGGAGCCCAGCAGACATTTGTAGTTCCCCAGAATAGCTGTGCGTCAGAGCACAGAGCTCCCTCTTGTTATGGTAATGATGTCCTTGAGTCATGAAATGATAAAATTATATACACAGTCTTCTGTTTCAAATTCAAATGGTCTATATAAAAAACTTAATCACAGAAGACTCAGCATTTAATATATAAAATTTAGCCCTCAGATAAGTTCACATTTTTATAAACACCATCCCCCAGTAACTCCAGATAAATGAGTTGTCACAGTGGTAAAGACTGAATTACAAGGGCCCTCCCTCATTTCTTATGAGAACTGAGAAGTATAATTCTAGCAAGGTCTTTTATAAAATTTGAGAGTGAAACAAGTCGTCCAATTTGTGTTTTAATACCTTCCAAATCAATATTCATTTTTAGTACATGCATAAAAGGGCTTGTGTTAATTTTTTGTGGCCAGAATACGGAATATGAATGTTGCCAAGTGCCCAAATTAAGAGATCTGTGAAACATCCCATCAGACCCAATATTTTGTTTAAAATTACTTTTTACATGTAGAAATCAGTATATTGAATTTTTGATTGCACCTAAATATAAATTTTAGTGAAATCAAGTTAGTTGTTTGTTTAATTCTAATGACATCCACAGTGTTTTTGCCACTGAGGAGTTGATCTCTATTTGCAAACTACAGATTCATGGGCTGGTCTGTGGTCCTCTTACCAATATGCTAATTCTCCTTGGTTACCACAGTGATTTAATTGATGCCACTGGCCTTGACCATGGGTAAACTGAAACTGTTGGATGCTGGCCTGTGTCATCTGGACCAAGACATGTGCTCATATTCTCATACTCCCCTTACAAGCTCCACCTCCAAGATTAGAAATTAGCAAGAGACAAACATTGGTGATGGACTGAGACAAAGGCTTGGTAGTCTTCCTTTGTTCTTCTAAGAGAAAGTTATGAAAATAACTCAGAAGAGCGGGGAACTGCCTGAGTCATAAACCAGATCTTTGACTCTGTATTTATTTTGATGTCAAAAGCGTCAAAGCTTTTGCCTGAAACTTCCATGTATTTTTCTTCCCTGTCCTTTTATCCAGAGTCTGTTTTGTTAGCTGAATCACAATCACTCAATGTTTCTCTGTGACTCCATTCTTCACAGGCTAATCTGCCATTGATATGAGCCTCCCTAATTCCGCATGACTTGAAAGCCTTTCTTTAAAAACAATGTTGCTTATGACGCAGGAGACTGAAAACATTCAGACAAAAAAAAAAATCAATGACTTTTATAAAGACACTGCTTGACCTGAGCTATGACTGCTGTAGAAGTACTGCCCTGATCTTGTATAAGGTAGCTTCTCCAGACCAAAAAACAGATCCACCCTTACATAGTAATTGGTAAAGAGTCACAGCACTTATTTGGGGATTGCTGTTCCTTAGATGAGTGGCTTTTAGTTACATTCTTTTTTTTTTTTTTTTTTTTTTGCGGTACTGGGGGTTGAACCCAGGGCCTCACGCCTGCATGCTCTGCAAGTGCTGGACCACTGAGCTGCACCTCAGCCCATTTTTTTTACTTTTTGAGACAGGGTCTCACTAAATTACGCAGACTGCCTCTGGTCTCGAACTTGCGATCCTCCCGCCTCCGCCTCCAGAGCCACTGGGATTACAGGCATGCGCCACCATGCCCGGCCTAGTTACATTCTTGAGACTTACTGTAGCAACAGGATATTTGTAACTTGCCAAATTTCACAAAAAATAAGTCGCAAATATAAATCTCAACTGTTTAAGAAATGGCTGTGTGAGGCTGGGTACAATGATGCATGCCTACAATCCCAGCCACTTGGGAGGCGGAGGCAGGAGAATCTTGGGTTCAAGGCAAGAGGCAGCCTGTGAGATCCTGACTGAAAATAAAAAATTTAAAAAATGGGCTGGATGTGTAGCCCAGAGACCCTAGGTTCAACCGGTAAGTAAAAGAAAGGAAAGAAGAAAAAGAGGGAGGGAAGGAAGAAGGAAGGTAGAGAAGGAGAGAGGAAGGGAGACAGGGAGGGAGGGAAGAAGAAAGGAAGGAAGGAAGGAAGGAAGGAAGGAAGGAAGAAAGGAAGGAAATAAATAAATAAATCTGCCTCTCAACCCCCAGGCTGTCCAGCTGGCAGGATATTTGGTCTCTGCCCTTCTTCTGGTCCCCGTCCTAAGATTAAACTCAAAGCTGGTGTTTATACAAGGTCTAGAAAGGGAGGCCTCTTGCCTCTCACCAGTGAGCCCCACTGTCCCAGGTCTCAGGCTCCTGGCAGAGGGGTGGGGGAGTGGTCCTTCTGGGATGCTTTGGCAAGGCTCCTCCTGGTCTACCAGGCAGCAGAGAGCTACAGGGCAACCTCTCCTAGCCAGGGCCTTCCCATCCTGTCTCGCTGCTCCTCCTTCCTGTCTTCTCCCCTGGGAGAATGAATGGGCAGTAGTCTCTGGAGGAAGCCCTGGCTTTGGGAATGCAAAGCCAGGAAGACAAGGATGTTACTGCCAGCTTCAGTTTCTAGCCTTGTGATTTAAACACTCCAAAAGATGGTTGTACAGGTTGACCTTACTGTCTTGTGGTATCCAGAAGAGAAAATAGAGAGAGAAAACCTCAGGTAAGTAAATTAGTATGTTATCCTTCCTCTGTCGATTAGGATTAGGTCTGTTTGCATACAGCATACAACTCAATGATTACTTCAAGGAAAGGGATTCATTTCTCCCCCTTACTTCAGTCTGAGATGAGCTGTCCAGAGCTCCCTAATCACCCAGGACGTGGATACTCCCTGCCTTTCTGCTCTAGCTAACTGACTTTCATCCTGAGGTTTCCATATAAACTGAGGTGGCAACACAGTAATTATAGCCATCACATCCAAGCAGGAAGGAGGGGGCAGGGCAGCGGAGGGCCCACCTTCCAGCTAAACCTGGCTGCTTAAAGGAATACACAGGATGCCCACATCACAACTTCAGCATCTCTGACCCTGCATAAGGCAGTGTAAATGGCAACCCCTAGTAAAATCCTGGATCTTTTACAAAGAATAAAGAGAATAATTTTGCCTAGCAACTAGTAGTTTCTAATACAGCACTACATTTTGTTTTAAAAACTGAATATGGATTCAGAGTTATCTGTATAGCAGTATCATTAGTCACTTCCATCTTTAAACATTGTCTCAGACAAAAAGGGATTGAATTAAAGCTAGTTTTTAAGGAAACTTACATAGATACACTCATGCATACATGCACACACATATACACATATTTATGGAAATAAACTACCTGAAACAGCGATTGAAAACCCTATGAGAGTCTCCATGAATCCAACTCGACGGCACCTAACAACAACAAACTCCCAGTGTACATAGTACAAGGCTATAGAGTGTTGTCAAGAACTCAGGCTCTTCATTCTTAGTTATCCAATTTCAGATCGCAGCTCTACCACTTAACGGCCCTGTGACTATAGGCAAGTGATGTATTCTCTCTCTGCATCCCATTCCCTACCTGTAAGTTAAGGATGGTACCAATATGTACGTTATTTCCTCTGAAGATTAGTTGCAGTAGTACCTGTGGGGAAAAGGTGAGGATTCAGTCACGAAATAGGAGTTACTGTCCAAGCCAACAGGGAGAGTCCTGTCTGAGAGTGGCCCATGTGAATCAATAACACTGTAGACAGAACACTGATGCAGAGTGTTATTGTGGGAGTCAATGGATATGCACAGGTGGCATAGAGAGAGTGATGGATGACCTGTCAGGACCTGGGTGAGTTGGCCATTAAGACCCTCATGTCCTGCAGGGTAATGGCAGAAGGTGCATGAGGCATTGGGGTAAAGAGGAGACTGCGGGCTCAGTGCCAGAGTCATTAGTAAATACATGGACGTGTCTGGTATGTCATGAGTAAGAATTTTAAGTACAGATAGAAGATGTGGCCAGATGGGGCAAGCCTCAAAAGACAAGGGTTTCCTTGTGTAATAAAAAGAGGAAGAAGCTGGGTATGGTAGCTCATGCCTGTAATCCCAGCAATTTGGGAGGCAGAGGCAGGAGGATCATGAGTTGGAGGCCAGAAGTAGCTTGTGTAACTCAGTGAGACCTTGTCTCAAAAATTAAAAAAGTAAAAAATGGGTTGAGGGTACAGCCCAGTGGTCCAGCACTTACAAACCATGTGTGAGGCCCTGGGTTCAATCCCTAAGTACCACAAGAAAAAAAAAAAATTTTTTTTTAAGGAGGAAGAATAGTATTCTAGAAGCAGAAATGGAGAATAAGTAGTCTTTAAAAATCCTCCTCCAATACCTTGGCATTGGTGGAATATAAAATTTGGAAATTTAATAATATAAGAACAAAATAAAAATAAGCAATAATCATACCACCTAGAGGTTGTCACTGAAATATCCTGGCATCTTTCCTTATAGTCATTTTTTAACATAATTATGTGCTCGTGTACATGTATCTGCAATAATAGGAAACAATAATAGGTTTGTAAGTGCTGTACCACTGAGCTGTACCCTCAACCCATTTTTTACTTTTTTAATTTTTGAGACAAGGTCTCAAAGCAAGCAGTTCCTTGGTTCTCTGCATTGTTTAAGGGTTTCATGTACAACTCATTTTTTACTTATAATAATCCCATAAAGCAAGCAGTTACTGTTATCCCCATTTTAAAGATGAGGAAACTGAGGCACAGAGAGGTTAGTCAGTCACCCAAGATACTAGGAAGTGGTCATGCTAGAATACAAACCTAAGCAGACTGGTTCCAGAGAGTTAGCTCTGAACCTCCACCCTTCACCTGGTGTGGGCGGGTGGGTGGAGAGGTCACATACACACACAGGCAGATGGAGAAGGAAAGGGAAACAATATTACACTTCTGTGTACTTTTGTAACCTAGGTTCCACTTAATATTTTGTTAGCAAGTTTATCATGTCATAATATACTTTGAAAATATGACTTATGATACCTGTATAAGTATCTATTTCTGTTAACTAACTACAACATGGGGCTGGGATTTAACTCAGTTGGTAGAGCGCTGCTCTGCAGTCTCTGAGGTTCTGGGTTCAATTCCCAGCACCGCAAAAATGGGAGAAGGACCTGGCAACCCACTCCCAAGACAATCCCGAAACAATCAGCCATTGAAAACCCTGTGAGGGTCACTATGAGTAGGAGATGACTCAACCTAACAACAACTACAACATGCTTTATTTCTCCTTCTGGTGGACCCCTAAGTTTTCCTCTCGAAGGCTTTTTAATGATTTAGGAAGTGCCATTCAAAAACACAGAAGTCCCTGGAGCGTACTTGCTCTGAGGAGAAAAGCAAACACAATAGCTGCAAAGCTGTACAGCAGAAAATACGTGATAATTGTCTGAGTCCTACAGACAATGATGGCACCTAGCAAGCCCTACTGAGGGAAAGAAACTTGACAGAAATCTGTATATAAATGTATATTGTCGCATTATTCAACAGCAACTATATTAGAAGTAACTAAAATGCCCCCAAACAAAGGAAAGGTTAAACAAGCAAGTTATATAGTACATTGGCAGTATGTAGCCGCTTCCAATGATGTTATGAATAATAATAAATGATATGGAAAATGGTGAGAATGCAACCTTTTTTTTGAGATATTGGTTGTTTGAATCCAGGGACATATGCATGTGTTGCAAGAATTCTACCACTGAGCTCCATCCCAGTCCATTTTTTAATCTTTCATTTTGAGACAAGGTCTCACTAAGTTAGGCAGTCTACCTCTAGCCTTGAATTTGCGATCCTCCTGCCTCCACCTTCCTCCTGGGATTACAGGTACATACCACAGCGCCAGGCTCAAAATGCAACATTTAAAAGAAGACATCAAAATTAACATTAAAATGTTAATAATATTTATGTCAGAATGATATGATTGCCAATTAATTTTATTTTCTTCTGTGTACGTTTCCAAATTTCTAAAAATAATTTCTTGTAGCTTCTAGGGGAAAAGCACTAATTTTATGCAAAAATTAGAACTATAGATTTAATTAAAGAAATGTGTTACTAAGCAAAGTTATGTGATCTTACCATGAAGGTTTAAAAAGCTGACTGTGCCCACCCAGTGTTGCTGAAGTTGAGTACAAAAGTATTCATGGGCACAGCTGGTAGGAGAAAAAAATACTTAGTACATGTTTTGAAAGATATTTCGGGCATATTTAGCACACTTAATATGTATTCTGCTTTTAGAAATTTATCCCACAACTACACATGCAGAACTGCTAAAAGTATGGCAATTTCATCATTTCAGCTTTTTTCATAATTGACATATCATAGATGTCCACCAATAGAGCTTTAATTATATAAGTTGTAATGCAACCATGCAATGAGAAAAGCACAGTCATTAAAAAGAAAAAGGCAGTTCTGAAAGTGCTAATACCAAGAGATGTCTAAGATGTGCTGTTAGAAAACATCATGTTACAATGTACAATGAATATGGTATGAACTTATTTGTAACTATATTTCCATGCAGACAGGAAGGGAGTCTGGCTGAGAGAGGAGTATCACGGGAGGCTTAGGAGAAACAGGACTAATTGTTCTTATGTTGTTATATTCGTCAGTAATAGTGAATGTTTTAAATCAAGTACTTAACGTTTATTTTAAGGGAAATATATTATCTTGACATGGAAGGGACTCTTTTAGAGGTCTTTTGTGCTGATTTTATATCCAGTTTTTCACTAATAACCAGTCAATAGGTGATCATCATCATGTTCCTGAGAATAAAGAACATCTTAATTACAAAGGGACAGAGTGAATGTCAGTGACTGAAACCTGGGAGATGCAAATACTGTATTCAAAATATGTTAAAGATCATAGTTCTTTTAGTTTTTGCTCCAAATTAGGGAACACTTCAATAACACCAATCAGAAGACTGCATGGAAAATAGAGTATCAGAGAGGGCATGGGACAGTGGAATCTTCTCATATTAGAAGCAAGTATAGCAAGGCATAGTGCAGAAAGCCTGGAGTTTGGGTCCAAAAGACCTTTGCCAACTTCTAGTTGTATAACTTTGGGCAAATGACTTAACATCTCCAAGGCACTTTCCTTGCTGGTAAACAAAGTTTGGGCAGGATCAAATGAGATGATGCATGAAAGAGATCGGTTCTAGGCAACTGTTGTTGTTAGGTGCTGTCGAGTCACGTCCAATTTATAGTGACCCTCATAGGGTTTTCAAGTGCTGACTGTTTTAGAATTGCCTCAGGAGTGGATTGCCACGTCCTTCTCCCATTTTTGTGGTGCTGGGAATCATACCCAGGATCTCAGAGACTGCAGAGCGGTGCCCTACCAACAGAGTTAAATCCCATCCCAGTTCTAGGCAATAGATAATATTTAATAAATTACAGCCATGCGGTGCTTCTATTAATATTAAAATCACTGGTGAACTGTGCCTTGTGTATGTACAGTAAGAAAATGAGGTAGAATAAGGTGGTTTTCCTTAAGTTGATAAACTATATCTTTTTGTCTTTTTTTCAAATCTGCCAGCTCATTGTAATTGAAGAAATTAACCTGCACACAAATATAGGCCCATACCAATGAACTGCTCCCAACAACTCCAACAAATTATTTTGGAATTAGGTATAATCACTAGCATTATCTTCTGTGGCTTTGTTACATCTCTGCCAATAATTTGGGTCTCCTTGTCCATAGATAGGCTAGCTGCCTTTTTCACTGTCAGGATCTGAGCATGTGCTCAGTTTCCTAAAATATATTTCCAAGTAAGTAGTATTTGGTTTTAAGATTTTTTAAGAAATTATTACTGATGTAATAGCCCACTTTCTGATTCTTTTTCTCCCTTGTTCATAGGTAAAATGTACCTTTTTCCTATGATAGTTAAATGCCCAACCCTGAATGCTGCTTTCTGTTTTACCACGGAAAGAGATGGATTTTAGGCTCTCTGTCTCCTTCAGTGAATTGGAACCAACCCCACCAGAACCTCAAGAAGATGGGGGTTCCCATGGACCATCAAGGCTGAGATATACTGCCCATGTCCTGACCTAGGACGTAATTTTCAAATCCCACTGTCAGCTTGACCTCCTTATAAAAATGCACCTGGGCAAATGATCACAAAGCGCTCTCTGCATTCTGTCTCTGAGGACAGCGGCAGAATTCTAACAGCAGCCTATGGAGCAAGGCTGAATTGATGCCTCACTGTTGATTGTCTAAGGTGCTTCTATTAGAATAATGCATATACTTCCTTCCCATCATAAAGTGTTGATACTGTTCTCAAATATAGCAGAGGTCTTGAATTTTATTCATCTTTGAAAGCTTTCTGTGGCCTATATTTTCTTACTAGCATATTCATAAAATTCACAGAGTTATAAGTAAATATTCCAATTACAAATTCATATTGCTCACTTATTTGGGTATTCATTCTGGAAAATGTTCACATTTCATAATCAGAGGCATTTTTTTTTTTTATGTGGTACTGGGGGTTGAACCCAGGGCTTTGTGCCTGCATGCTTTACAAATGCTGGGCTACTGAGCTGTGCCCCCTAGCCCTTTTTTTTTTTTTTTTTTACTTTTTGAGACAAGGTCTCACTAAGTTATGCAGACTACCATCAGAGGCATATTTTTGAGGAAAGGATAATTTTAGACATGATCTAAAGAATATATGGGCAGAGCTGGGCACTGTGGCGCATGCCTGTAATCCCAGTGGCTCAGGATGGGGAGGCAGGAGGATCACAAGTTCAAGATCAGAGGCAGTCTGCATAATTTAGTGAGACCCTGTCTCAAAAAGTAAAAACGAGCTGAGTGTGCAGCTCAGTGGTACAGCACTTGCAAAGCATGCAAGTGCAAGGCCCTGAGTTCAAACCCCAGTACCCCCGCCCCAAGAAAAAGAATATGTGGGCATAGGAAATTTGCAAGCACATATTCAGCATGGACCATTTCATCCACATCTTTAAATCCAGCCTGAGTGTTTTCAGGAACAAAAGGAGTTAACATTGTACCACATGCAAATAAGCTGAACTGGGTACTATATGTCATCCCAACCTTTCCGTGAAAGCTCAAACAAGGCACCAACATGGCAGAATGAGCCCACCTATAGAGCATGGGATGTAGTGGTTTGCTTGCTTGTTTTTTCAGTCACTTTATATAAAGCCCAGGGGACTGTCCAAAATGAAAACCTTATGAAGTATAAAACAACATTTTATTTATCTAATTTTTTAGAAAAAAATAACAGAGAGGAAGACAACAGCTATTATTGAAATCTTTGTTCCCTCATTTTTTAAAAACAAATTTACTGAGGTAAAATTCACATACCACATACTCTTTAAAGTGTGCAATTAAATGATTTTTGATATATTACATTATAGTTTGTTTTAACTGTGGTAAATATATATAGCATGAAAATTGATGTTTTTGCTGGACACCATGGCACCTGCCTGTAATCCCAGCAACTGAGGAGGCTGAAGCAGGAGGATTTTGACTTTGATGCCAGAGGCAGCCTGCGCAACTTAGTGACACCCTGCCTCAAAAATAAAAAAGGACTAGGAGTATCTTAGTGGTAAAGCACAAAGTGTGCATGAGGCCCTGGGTCCAACCTCTAGTGGGGAGTGGGGAGAGAGAGGGAGAGAGAGGGAAAGCATTGGATATATATTTTTTTTTCAGTACTGGGGGCCTGCATGCTTAACAAGTGCTCCTACCACCGAGCTGCACCCCTAACCCCATCTTTAAAATTTTTTTATCTTGAGATAGGGTCTCTCTAAGTTACACAGGCTGCCCTGGCCTCAAACTTGTCATCCTCTTGCCTCTGCCTCCCAATCTGCTGGGATTAAGGCATGTGCCACCATGCCCATCATGAGTGTATAATTTAGTGGCACTAATTATATTCATAATTTTGTGTTGATGATTACATGAACACTATTTCCAGAACTTTTTCGTCATCTCAAATAGACACTATTCTCCCTCAAGTCCCTGGTAACCTATAATCTACTTTCCACCTCTGATTTATCTACTGTAGGTAATTCACATATGTGGATCATACATATTTGTCATTTTGTGCCTGGCTTATTGCAGTTAACACAATGTTTTCAAGGTTCATCTATGGTGTAGCAGGTATCAGAACTGTCATTCCTTTTATGGCTGAATAGCAATCCATTCAATGTATACACCAGATTTGATAATCCAGTTGTCCAACATGAGTCACTAACATCTTTTGGCTGTTGTGCGTAATGCTATAATGAGCATTGATGTACAAGTTCTGTTCCGATCCCTGCTTCCACTTCTCTGGGCAATATAAGTAGGAAAGGAATGGCAAGGTTATATGATTATTCTGTGTTCAACTTTTTGAGAAACATTTTTACTTCTTGAAAAGTATATTTAAAAGTAATGGCCCTAAGCCTCTTACATGCATGATGGCATCTACTTTTCATATCAACTTTGTTCATTCATTCTTATTAATTCCTCAGCAAATATTTTTAAGGGCCTGCTATGTAACAGGCATTGTTCTAGGCACTGGAGATTCTCACACTCTCTCACAGGTCTTGCATTATACATTACATTATACATTATATGTTGCATTATAGTGATGATAACAGATAATAAATAAATATGTAGTGAGGTATATGGGGTGGGGCAGAGGCAGGAGGATCACAAGTTTGAGGCCAGCCTGGACTACATAGTGAGTTCCAGGCCAGTCTGAGCCACAGAATAAGACCTTGTCTCAAAAAAAACAAGGGTTAAGGATATAGTTCTCTGGTACAGAACTTACCTAGCATGTGCAAGGTCCTGGGTTTGATCCCAAGCACTGATAAGAAAAAAAAAAAAACCCATGTACTAATACAATTTAGGGTAGAATAAATGTCATTGAGGCAATAAAAAGTGCAGAGGAGGAAGCAGAGAATTGTAGGATGTTATTTAAATGAAGGGCTGGGGTTTAAATCAATTGACTGAGTGCTGCTACACACTCTCTAAGGACCCTGGTTGGATACCCAGCACTGGAAGGCTAAAGAAGGACATGGTGACCCAATCCTGAAGCAGTCTCGAAACAATCAGCCATTGAAAACCCTATGAGGCTCTCTATGAATCAGACTCCACTCAACAGCACCTAACAACAACATTTAGATGAAAGGGAACATCTATGAAAACCTCACACTTAAGCTGACAGCTAAAAAGAATCAAAGGCAGAAGCCATCAGAGATCTTGGGGAGACCATTCTAAGTGTTGGCAAAAACAATGCGCAGGCCCCAGGGCAGGTCTAGGTTGGTGTGGTGAAGAAAAGGCAGGCAGGTCAAGGTGGCTGCAGGAGTGCAAATGAGAGGGGAGGATGAGCCTGGGCTTTATTATATTATCATGAGGAACCACTATAGAGTTTGAGCAAGGGATAGAATGCAGCCTGTTAGCAGGGTGTGGTGGCACAGGTTTGTAATCCCAGCCCTCAGGAGGCTGAGGCAGGAGGATCACGTTTGAAGCCAGCCTAGATTACAGAGTGAGTTCAAGACCATTCTAGACTACATAGAAAGATCCTGTCTCCAAAAAGAAAAGGAGAAATAAAATACTTAGAATGCAGTTATTCTCCCTGCTTATAGCAAAAGAGGGCTGGGATTTAGCTCAGTGGGTAGAGCACTGCACTGCAGTCTCTGAGGCCCCGAGTTCAATTCCCAGCACTGCAAAAATGGGAGAAGGGCCTGGCAATCCACTCCCAAGGCAATCCCGAAGCACTCAGCCGTTGAAAACCCTATGAGGGTCGCTATGAGTCGGATACCGACTCGATGGCACCTAACAACAACAACAACAACATAGCAAAAGAGCATGATAGATGGCTCAAATGATTTTACCAAGCCATAGCTGCTAAGTAACAGATCAAGGTTCAGGCACAGCAGACCCATCCCAGAGTCCATGCCTTTTCACATGCTATGGTGCATATCTGGTCTGATTAATACCCCAGGTTGACAGTTGTTGCTATACAGAAAAGTGTTCCACATGATGCCGTTTCTATGCTTAGGAGCTGTTCGTGGCTCTCCGGATGCCAGTCTCACCCAGCACATTGTTTGCAGCCCCAAAGGTCTCTTGATCCCCTCCCGCAGGCATGATGCACTCCCCTGGCTTTGATGGGAGCAGCAGCCTGAGCTTCCAGATGCTGATGAACGCAGACAGCCTGTACACTGCCGCGCACTGCGCTCTGCTGCTCAACCTGAAACTCTCCCATGGCGACTACTACAGGAAACGTCCAGCCTTGGCACCCAGCATGATGGTAAGCATGTGCTCTCACAACAGCTACTCCAGGGCAAGACGGGCCTCCTGGCTGTACTGTGGAGTGTCCATACCCCGAAAGGAATAGCACAGTGTGTTCTATCCCACACTGCTCTGCAGTAGTCATGCTGGTGCAGCTTTGGAGGATGGAAAGAGACGGTGCTGTCGGGGCACAGACAGGCAATTTGTAGAGTGCTTGCTGATTGTCCATAATAAAGCACATCCTGTAAGGCATAGATAGAGAATGACCTTGATTTTCTGTGCTTGGCTCCTGTACTGACACACAGTATCCTGTACTGAGCAATCCAGTCCATGATATCCCCTAATGTCAATTTGTGAGCCTAAATCCATGAACCTGCAGAAGGGAATCAACAATCATTCTTTCCCTTGATACGTTATGAATTTCCAAGGATAAGTGATGACTTCATTAAAATTAAGTCAAGTCTTTCTGGGGAGCATGCATGCCTTCCAGGAGCACACTCCATCTCTGGTGCTGTTGGGACAGTCAGAAGAGGAAGCTGTCAAAGGTAGCTGTGCAATCTAACCCCCCATCCACTGAAAGTAGGAATATAAAATGCAGCATTCCTTCTCCTTCTGTGGGGTGTTGGTCATTTCCCCCGTGTCACCCTCACCCTCAATAAAAAGCCCTGAGTCAATGGGGTGGGGGGTGATGGGAAGAGACAGTTTGGGAGCCTATTGGTTTGCAGGGATCATATTTGATTCCCTTCTAATGTGCCCTCTCCACAGAAAGAGTTCCTGAAGCAGGTGCAGAGCAGCGGGGTGCTGATGGTCTTCTCCCAGGCCTGGATCGAGGAGCTGTACCACCAGGTGCTTGACAGAAACATGCTTGGAGAGGCTGGCTACTGGGGTAGCCCGGAGGACAACAGCCTTCCCCTCATCACCATGCTGACGGGTCAGTGGCTCATTCCAAGGCTGTATGGTGCATGGTAGGGTGAGAAGGCCAGCACTTCAGAGCCTCTCTCAGGGAAGCAATGGTGTTCGAGCAGGTTTGAAACAGCACCTGCAAAGCTTCCCTGGCAGTTGGTTACAGGTCCAAGGGAGCATCATGAATGCACCTCATAGGCATTTACTGTCTTTTTTTCCATGGGGAAACCATAGGGCTCATTGTGCCCATTAGACAGGGACTGGCTTAGCACCTTAGTTAGCACCTTCATCTCTGGGTGTCCTAGTACCTACATCTCTATGGATATGTAGAACTTTCTGGGCACAAGGCCCAGAATTATTCCTGGAAGCTCTCACGTGCTAATTTAGGCCCTCTATCATTCGGTGCCCCTGGGATTTGACCAATAATATGAACAACTGCCTTTAAACTTGCCTTCACTCCATTTCCCATCCACATCAGGGCTCCTCCTCTCCACACCCAGTACCAGGATGTAAAATAATACGTAACAGTTATCTGCACAGCTTCCTGGTCGTCAGCGTTCATGGCTCTTAATGTCCTGCTTACTGTTAGAAATTTCACAAGAGTGTATGGAACAGTATAGAGTGCTATTGTGGAGCAATTTGGAGGTTTTTTGGGGGGGTGGTATTTGTTTTTTAAGCAAAAACAGATTTTTGATTTTTTCATGGCTTAGCCAAAATATCAGTTAAAGATCAAGAAGTGCTAAAAATTTGGTCTATTTATCAGAAGCTTTAATGATAGATCTTCAAGCTTGTTCTGCATTTGGTCTGAGTTCCCAGACTGTTCTGAATTGTCCTCTCATGGCTCTACCTGATGGGACATGTAGAGCATGGCCCATCACCAGGTGACCCCTGCCATCTCTATGGTGTCCCATGTCCTCGCACAGCTCGGTAGCTCTGCACCAGGCAGGAGCAGGACTGGACTAGACAGGACAGTCCAGCTGGGAGGCAGGATCCATTGGCCAAAGGATATGTCCTATTGTGTGTGGCTGGTACTAGGGGCTCTTATGAAGAGTGGAATATTGGCAGGTGGAAGCCAATGACAAGGAATTTGAAGTGAAGCACTATTTAGGAACCAGACAGGGAATCCAAATGTACAGTGAAGACTGTCCCTGGAGGCAGAGTCCTGGTCATGTGTGGCATTTGGAATCTTCCTTCCAGAATAAGGACAGAAATGGGAAAGCAAGGCAAGGCTGAGTCCCAAGTCTTGGGTATCAGGATCAGTGGACAGATGACTAATTTGTATTTTGTTAATCATTCATACCCATTTGAAAAATAATTGTTCACATATATGAGGGGCTTTTATTTGGTTTACCTATAAGCAATGCTTGCCTGCAGCTGTAGCCCTATGGCATCCAATCCCGTCCGATCTCGGAAGCTAAGCAGGGTCGGGCCTGGTTAGTACCTGGATGGGAGACCGCCTGGGAACACCAGAAGCTGTAGGCTTGGGAGAAGGACCTGGCAACCCCCTCCCAAATATCAGTCTGCCATTGAAAACCCTATGAACAGCAGAGAAGCACTGACAATAGTATTTCCCCTGTTGTACGCTGTAAGTTGGATACCGACTCAGCGGCACCTAACAACAACAACAACAATATAAGCAATGCTTAGTTTCCATCTGTTTTCACAAACTCTCTTTAGTACAGAAGGAAGGCACTGCCCACAGCTTATAAGAGCCTTGGAGTTTGGATAAGGATCTTAAACATGTGATTTAATTATTTAATTTTCAAATACCATAGTTTCTACAAAATGCAATCTCTATGAATTGCACAGGTTAAGAGAAGGAGTCATTCAGTAGATGTAAAATGAATAACAGACCATTCACAATACCCGTATCCATCAGTCATCACCACTAATCAACCTCATCTTTCATAATAGACCAATAAGCTCAGTTTCTATGTCTATAAGAAAGTTATTTAGCTTTAGATTAATGATAGAAAAATGAGAATTCTACAAAATAAGACTCTCTAAATCTTTGCAGCAAATTCCAAATGTGAAGCAAAAGGTGAATTTAACCAGAAGTTAACCTAGGGTTTGGAAACTTCTATCTGGTCTTTCTATTATGTACAAGAAGAAGCAGTAGCAACAGTCTGACCATCAGCTGTCGCTATTCCTGGTACCATGTCAAGGTGTTCTGTGGAATTAAGGAAGTTTATCTTAAGTAAACTTTGAATTGCTCGATTTCATTAGGCCTTTGCATAGCACATAGGAAACATTATAACTTAGAAAAAAGGACAATTTCTGGTGAATGTCATCAGGCCATTTGACCAAAAGTCAAATTAATTTCAGAGAAATTGGTCTGTTCCCATTAAAGCAGTCACATAGATTTCTCTCTTTTATAATCTTCAAATATATTACCTAGAAGTCTCCAGACTTCTAAATTTTTTTGTAAGAATCAGATATAGTGAAGCAAAATTTCAACACCATGCAAAGAATTCTCATCCTATTAGAGTGAAGGTAAAGCCCTAAGTGCAATACATTTGTACTACCCTCCGTTGTCTCCCCATCCCAGAGTTGCATTCAGCTACACTAGCTGCATCCAAGTACGCATGTTTCAATCCATGATCACTTCCTTTATACTGAGGAAATTGGCACCGAGAGAATGAAGTGCCTGGCCCAGGCCTACAAAGCTGCTCAATTCAGAACTAGACTGAAGCCCAGCCTTTTCAAACCCAGGCCAGCCCTTCCTGCCAGAACGTTAAAGAGTAGTTTGTTGAGCTAATCCTATAAGTGAGAGTTTGTTCTTAAACAAATGTGAACAAGGTGCTTTAGGATCCTATATTGAGCTGGAGTATGATGTGATGGAGAGAGGCCAGGGTTAACTCATTAATAAGTCCAATTCCTTCTTTTGCCAACCTCAGGGGCTTGAGTGATTTACCTACTTTAAATACTTATTTCTTTCTCTGTGAAATGGTAAATAATATCAGCCCTGCCTACCTACTTTTTAGTTGTTGGGACAATCAAATGAAAAAATATGAGATGAAAACGTTGGAAAATTGTAAGGTAATTTTATCAATGTGTGTTATTGTGCTTGGCAATTAAAGGGAATATTTATCTGACCAAAGAAGCTTATTCTCTTAATTCTGATGAAGTTAACTCTGAAAGAAAAGTCCATATTAAGCGGGATATGGTGGTACATGCCCATAATCAGAGCACTCAGGAAGCTGAGGCAGGAGGATTACAAGTTCAAGGCCAGCCTGGGCTATATACTGAGCTCAAGACCAGCCTTGGCTACAAAGTTACACCTGTCCCAAAAGAGGGGAGTGGACATCCATGTCAGGGTAAGCTGAACATATAAAATTTGGGAATAATGCCATGGTTTTGAATAACAAGTATATTCAATAATCAAAATAGTTAAATGCATAGATTTTCTAACAACACCAATGGCAGAATTTAGCTTTATTTTTTCACATACAAAACATACAACAGCATAATGGAAGAATGCTTTGAAAAATTTTATAATATTCTGATAAAAGTTTCATGTACTTGGTACGTATAGATATACAAATGGATATTTGTTGAAAAGAAATGATTATTGTGGTAACCATTTGTTTTGACTGGAGTGCTTCATTTCATGAAGACATTGTTTGCTATTTTACTTGACAGATATTGATGGCTTAGAGAGCAGTGCAATTGGTGGCCAGTTGATGGCCTCAGCTTCTGTGGAGTCTCCTTTCACCCAGAGCAGAAGAATCGATGACTCTACTGTGGCAGGTAAGGTCTTGGGTCTTGAGTTTATGAATATAATACATTGTTTCTGTTATACGTAATCAAATTATTATATGGTGGCCTAAGTGGATTAATATTTTTGTCTTGGTAGGAAAGGTAACTGATGAAAGTTACTTTGCACCGTCCAGCTGAGCTGGTGATACCACATTCATTATTTATAAGCGCAAAGTGAAAAACAATCCATTTAAATTGTATCTCCTGTCTTAGAATTGCATGCAATTCACTGTTGCTTATTTATTTACTTATTTTACAGTACTGAGAGGTTGAACCCAGGGCCCTGGACATTCTAGGCAAGCACTCTACCACACTAAGCTGTACCCCCCCCCAACCCTTTTTAAAAATTTTTTGAGACAGAGTCTCACTAAGTTATGCAGACTACCTTGGGCCTAGAACTCACAATCATCCTGCCTCAGCCTCCCAAGTCCCTAAGATGACAAAGTGTGTGCCACATGCCCTGGCCAGTGTTGCTAATTTGATGGGCAGAGAATCTCATGTTGGGTTTTTTCCCTCTGGAAAGTGACCCCCACCCCTTCCCGTTCTAGGTATGGCTTTTGCTCGCTATATCCTTGTTGGCTGCTGGAAGAACTTGATCGATACTCTATCAACCCCCCTGACTGGCCGTATGGCGGGGAGCTCCAAGGGGCTGGCCTTCATTCTGGGAGCTGAGGGTGTCAAAGAGCAGAACCAGAAGGAGCGTGACGCCATCTGCATGAGCCTGGACGGGCTCCGGAAAGCCGCGCGGCTGAGCTGTGCACTAGGTACCCACGGGGGGTGATGGTCCCTGGCCCGTGACCTGAGGGGTCCATACACCACTCACTGGGAAAGATATCACTTGGAACAGGTTCTGTGGGTGAATGGCTGGAGAACTGACCCAGTTAAGGGGCTGCTTTTATTTCCTCCAAAGGGGTTGCTGCTAACTGCGCGTCAGCCCTTGCCCAGATGGCGGCTGCCTCCTGCGTCCAGGAAGAGAAAGAGGACAGGGAAGCGCAAGAGCCCAGTGATGCCATAGCACAAGGTAACAGCTAGAGGCCAGAACCTGCCCGGTGCCTTGGAGGTAGTGCGTGCACACCCGCGCATGCCCACACATGCCAGCCAACACTGGTCCCATTCAGTGTGTGAGACAGAGTAGACACACACACTAATCATGAGTCCCACTGGGCCCAGGCTTGGGTCTGTCTTAGGTGAGGGACTCCAGGGTTTGTACGTAGGTCCTTCTAGAGAGGAGTGACAGACTGGTCCCTGGTAACGGGGAAAGCACAGGGGACTGCTAACAGGAGTCTCAGGGGCCTCTCCGGCTGAGCTCTTCATACCTGTGTCATTGTCTGGCCACTGGCTCTGACGTGTCATGGGGGTACACATTTGACGGTTCTTCAGGTTATCGTGGAGATGGCAGGTTGCCCAGTGTTCTCAAGGGAAAAATCAAACAGAATCCATAAGGGATGCTCAGGAAGACTTTGCTCTTGTTGGAGAAAAACCTGAGCTTTGTGGACACAGGAAGCGTTGATTTTTAACACGTTAAAACCAATTTGTTAGTGAAGCCAAAGATCACGTAGACATAATGAAGAGAATGACCTTCCTTATAGCAATGGAAGGAGAAAGGCAAGCAGCAAGCAGAAGAGGAAAGGCAAGCTTGGTCCAATTTATGCAAATGCTATCTATCTTATGTGTAAAATAGCTAATCACTGACATATTGAACATTTTTAGTTGAGAAATACAATTTAGATCAGTGTTCCTTAAACTTGAATAATACTTACAGTCTGTTAGAAATCAAAGTAGTTTTTGCAGATCCTCATTGTTAACTGAATAAAAGGAACTATCATTTTACTTAAATATCTTACTACACAAAAACTTATATTTAATTGGGCATAGTGGTACATTCCTATAATCCCAGCACTCAGGAAGCTGAGGCAGGAAGATTGTGAGGTCCAGGACAGCCTGGGCTATATAGTGAAACCTGGTCTGGACAAAAAAAATCTTATATTCACAGTTCTTTAAACACACACACACACACACACACACACACACGCATTCTAGTTATAAATAAATACAAAATGAAATCAGTATCATATGCAGGAGGTAAGTAGTGCCTTGCCAAAAAGTACCTTGCCCTTTTTACAACAAGAATATGGTTCTGAGGCCTTTGAAGTCAGATTGCTGTATTTCTTGGTTCTCAACCATCACTTGGTTATCCTACCAGATGCAGAGACTTGAAACCATTATTCCAGGAGAACCCTGTGCCATTTTGCCTTGCCTTTGCATTTTGCATAATTCACATCCTAAGTCAATTTCTGTATCCTTTCTCATTAGTCATCTATAAGAACAATAATTTTTATAAAGTACTAGTTGGAGCTCACTAGTTGGAGTAATTGCAGTGACTCAGGAGGCAGAGCAAGGAGAATCACAAGCTCAAGGCCAGAGGCAGGCCGCATAACTTAGTAAGACTCTATCTTAAAATTAAAAAATAAAAAATGGGCCAGGGGTGCAGAGCACTTGCAAAATATGTGCAAGTCCCTGGATTCAATCTCCAAGTATCACAGAAAAAAATAGTCATTCTGGTGTACACACATAGTTTTAGACATGATCATCACAATAAAAGCATAACATTAAACAATCTCAGAGAGAACTTGTGGATTGCCAGTCTCTGTTACCCATTGGAGTACACAGGGGAGAGTGAAGGGTTTGGACACAGATGGTTTAGCTAGAGTAAGCACTATTCCCACCCGTTGCATCTGACCCAGACCCATGGCTGGGTTTGGAGGAATGGCACTACCAGCTTACGATTCATCTGACTTCAGAGCCACAGAGCAGGGTCACCAATGTGTGTAGGATCTGTGAGCTGGGTAGCTTGCATGATGAACCATGGGGACTGCCAAAGAGGTGCTTGCTGCCAATGAAGTCTGTTGTTTCCCTTTTGCCCTCGCATGACAACACATCCTTTCATTTTCACCCTGTCTTTCTCCCTTTCTGTCTCCCTCACTCAGAGTGTTATTTTAATAAATGTCTTTCTGGCACAGTGAAACTAAAAGTGGAGCAGAAACTGGAGCAGATGGGGAAGGTGCAGGGGGTGTGGCTGCACACAGCCCACGTCTTGTGCATGGATGCCATCCTCAGCGTAGGCCTGGAGATGGGAAGCCACAACCCGGACTGCTGGCCACACGTGTTCAGGTGCATGATGGGATCCCTGTCTACAATGGCACCGACCCTGTCTTGGGAAGCCTAGGGGTGGTGGAAAGGGTAGAATGAGGGGTCTGCCAGCACTTGAATACATTATGAGCATTCCCAGTTTGATTACATTCTAAGTGAGAGAGAAAAAGAAGAAAAAGAATAAGGGCCCCACCAACTGCAGGCTTTGGAGAACAGCATGACAAAACTGGATTTAGGGAATTGTGGTTAATCTGTTGACATTGCAAGGAAGAAAAACTGATCTGTTAAGTAGTAAATGGAAGAAGACCATGTAAGTTAATTACTAAACAAATCTGAAAACTGGTCATGTGTTAGCAATATAACATTATGGTATGTTTTATCAGGTCCTCTTATTTAAGGAAGAATTTTGGATAACATACATGGTTACATAAAGTACCTAATTAATGAGGCCTACTTTAACTAGACAAGGAAAAAATAAAAATAGAATAGTACATCTATGCAAAAGACCAGCCAAAAATTTGACTCTAAGCTTTGTAGCCTCAAAGTGAAAAGAAACTCCCAGCCAATGACATAGTTCTAGTGCCTATAAGATGGAGACATAGTGATAGCTCTGGAGTCTAACTCCTCCTATGACTAGGATGAGAGCACTAGCATTAAGGCAGACCAGGTACAAGGGAAGGCAGGTGCCCACCGGGGCCTCAGCCTTCTTGGTAGCACAGGCTCAAGGTCTCACACTAAGTGTATTTCAAGCAGATCAGCTCTGGGGGAGGTGCAGGAAAATAATAGCCCTGAGTACCAGCCAGATCTCAGTTCAGTTTGACATCACCAAAGCAAACATAGTCATGATTGTTTGTTGGAATGGGAAAAAAGAAGCATGCAGAATATTCAAGGGCTGTAGAGCTGACCAGCTTAAGAAAGAGGATGTGAAAAGACAAAGCCCAGCATGGAGCAAAATGGATTTCCATATAGAGGCTGGTGGCCACAAGAAAGAAAGGGAAAAGGTCTGGGTAGACCTGGAACAATAGGTATGGGATCAAAGAAATTCCCTGATTAGAGAATATCAGAGGAGGTTTCCCAGATGCCCTTACCAGTAACTGGATTATTCTGGGATGGGGGATCTCTTATACAGCATCTCAGTCCCAAGCTTGCTTTGGAATAGACACTTGGGAGGCTGGCAGTTGTACCACATGTTGGGACTTTTCTCTGTGTCCGTCATATTAAGGGACTGCCCACAACCCCAAACTCCACCTCAGCATGAGGTATATGCAGCTGTTAGGACCAGGCAGGCTATGGCCCAAGGTCCTGCCCACCAGGTGCTTGTTCTGGGAGCCCACAGCAAGGAAATGCTTCCCAACACCTAATCAGAGCACTATACAGAAGGAAAGAAGGTTCTTTGGGGAAACTAGATCCAATAGCCAGAGTCCAGATACACCAGTAAGCTGGGCAGGAAGGCAGTGAGTGAACAGGGCTCCATCGCCTATCTTTTTCCCAGTATAGGATGATGGGTGAGAAAATGGGAGGAATCCCCCACCCATTTCAAGACTGTACGGTCCAACTAAAACAAACTTTTATTATAACATATATATATATATATATATATATATATATATATATATATATATATATATATTAACACACACACACACACACACACACACACACACACACACACACACACACACACACAGAGATATATATATATAGGCAGCCATAGCCCTGTGGCATCTGATCCCGTCAGATCTTGGAAGCTAAGCAGGGTCGGGCCTGGTTAGTACCTGGATGGGAGACCGCCTGGGAACACCAGAACCTGTAGGCTTCGGAGAAGGACCTGGCAACCCCCTCCCAAAAATCAATCTGCCATTGAAAACCCTATAAACAGCAGAGAAGTACTGACAATAGTGTTTCCCCTGTGAGTCAGATACTGACGCGACGGCACCTAACAACAACATATATGAGAAGAAATGGGAGAAAGGAGGGAGGAGCTGGTTATGAAAAGACGAAAGGAAAAAGTGGGATCATTTGCAGGGCTGGCTGAATTTCCTTTGTATCTCACTGTGGGATGAAGGGAGCTGGGCAAGCTGGGCTGCAGTGCTTAACGGTTGCTTGTTTGTGCCTCTCTCCAGGGTATGTGAGTACGTGGGCACTTTGGAGCATACTCACTTCAGCGACGCCGCCTCACAGCCCCCTCTGACCATCAGCCAGCCCCAGAAGGCATCTGAGGGCTCTGGACTCCTTGGGGACCTTGAAAGTGAGGGCTCATCCCAGGAACAGAGCCTGGGACAGGGTCCCTCCCTGAGCGCGGCCCCCGTGGTCCAGCCCCTCTCCATCCAAGAGCTGGTGCGGGAAGGCAGCCGGGGCCGGGCCGCAGACTTCCGTGGCGGCAGCCTCATGAGCGGGAGCAGTGCTGCCAAGGTGGTGCTCAGCCTCTCCACCCAGGCCGACAGGTGCGTGCCCTAAGCTCACTGCCCGCAGTGATGCTCAGCCAGGGCATCCATCACTGCTCTCAGACACCCATCTGTCTGCTCTCAGAATCAGCAATTTGATTTGTTAGCCACTCTCGGTAAATCTCTTCTGATCTTTTAAAGCATAGTTCTCGCTACCATCCCTCCATCCTTTGAATGAACAGTTTTTTGTTTCTTTTGTTTTGTTTTTGTTTTTGTTTTTTCCAGTTAGGGGAAAGATGGGGGAGCGATGGGGAAGGGTTGAACCCAGGGCCTCATGCATACTAAGAAAATGCTCAAGCTGGGCGAGGTGGCATACACCTGTAATCCCAGCGGCTCGGGAGGTGAAGGTAGGAGGATTGCAAGTTCAAGATCAGAGGCAGTTCGCATAACTTAGTGAGACCCTGTCTCAAAAAGTAAAAAAAAATGGACTGGAGGCGGCAGCTTAGTGGTCCAGCACTTGCAAAGCATGCAAGCGCAAGGTCCTGGGTTCAACCCCCAGTACCGGAAAAAAAAAAAAATGCTCCACTGCTGAGCTGCACCTCCAAGCCCCCTTTTGTGTTTGTTTATTTAATTTTTATTTTGTGTACTTATTTATTTACTTTTGGAATGCTGGCTGGCTGAACCCAGGGCCTCATGTGTACCTTGCAAGTACTCTGTCACTGAGCTGCACCCCTAGCCCCACCCCCATTTTTTTAATTTTTTTATCTTGAGACAGGATCTCACTGAGTTAAACAGGCTGCCCCTGGCCTCAAACTCTCAATCCTCCTGCCTCAGCCTCCTGAGATGCTGGGATTCCAGTGTTGCACTATGATGCTCAGCTTTGAATGAACCATTTTCTCATGTCTGGGTCTCCGGGTTCCGAGGCAGTCTACCTGCGGTTAAGCCTCTGCACTTGCTGTCATCTTGGGCAACCTCGCCTTCCTGAGTCCTGGTTTCCTCACCGATAAGCAGGGTTATTTAAAAAAGTAACTCACAGGGTAGTTGTGAGGTTAAATTAATTAGTGCACATAGAGTGGAGCTTGGAAAATAGTAAAAATCCACGATTTTTATGATTCTTACAACCAACAAAATCCCATACATAGATGTATGTTATATATTGATGCCCCAAAACCACATTAAAGTAAAGAGAAAAATCAACACTCTCCTGAGTTGTTCGGTGATACTTCTTGATGCTAGAAGAGTTTTTGATCACCACTCACACATGGTACCACCTCACCTAAGACGTGAGGCCCCTGACTCCTCTGCACCAGCTCCATGAAGTTTATACAAAGAGAACAGAGAGGGTGGGACTGGGCAACATAGGCAGAGCATACACTGCACTAGGCTCAGACAAGGCCCAACTTCTTTCACTGGCTTTGACACTGACCCAGTGCATGGTCTTGTCTATAGAAATAGTTACACTGAGACTTGGTTTCTCCACTAGCATACAATATGCACAAGTTCTAACCAGTGCAATAATCCCCTTTTCCTGTTTATTAACCTAGTTGACCATGAAAGTGTTTTGGAATCTGGGAAGTGATAGGCAGGTGTCAGGCAGGGTGTAATATGCACCACTATTGTCTTATTAGGAGAAAGGGAGGAATATGGTTAATGGAAGCCAGGCACAGTGGTCCATGCCTGTAATCCCAACAACTTTGGAGGCAGAGACAAGAGGATCGGGAGTCTAAGGCCAGAGGCAGCCTGTGCAATTTAGTAAGACCTCATGTCAAAATAGGAAATTAAAAAAGTAAAAAGAGCTTGGGGTATGGCTCAGTAGTGGAGTACTTGCTTAGCATGCATTCGGCCCTGGATTCAACCCCTAGTACAGAGGAGGGGTATGGAGGGAGGGAGAGAAGGAAAGAAGGGAGGAAGGAAGAGAGGAAGAAGAGAAAAAGATTGGTAGTGGACCCAGAAGCCACATGGTATCAAAACTGGAAGTATAAAATATTAAGAAAATGTTAGTTTCAACAATTTTTAAATTTTTAACCTACTAATTAATTAACTCCCATCTTAAAACTTGGCATATCTCATTATACTCTTCCAAAAAGGCTCAAGATTCAATTTCTATTACAGACACTTTACCTTGAACAACATAGGATGGCTCTGCCTTCTGGTGTCACCACAGGCTTGAAGGCCAGGCCACAGTGTTCCAAGAGCAGTAACAGGCTGACTTACCCACTCCTCATGTGGCTGCATGAAACTAATATCTGGTCCTAACATGCCTTATTCCTGTGACACTGCGATTCCCCTCTCAGTCCTTCTACTGTCCCCCCCTTTTCCTTCCTAAATCTTCCTTCTAGAAGTATCTGTGTCTAATTGAGTAGAAAGCAAAAAGAGCTTGAAAGATCCACTATACTATGGAACATTCTTTCTTTTAATAGATACTTGAGTTCCCATACTATCAGGGCTTGGAGCATGAGGCCATTCCCCACTCTTATGTGGTTTAGAGGATCTGGTCTTAACTGCATTTATATTTTCCTCAGCACTAAGCCCAGTGTTATAGACAATTACAAGCAAAAAAAATCCTCTTGATTAATTGCTGGGTGGAAAAAAATATATATATATATATATTGTTTTTAGGTGCCATCAAGTCTGGTCCAACTCATAGTGACCCTATGTACAGCAGGACAAAATATATATATATATACACACACAACAGAATGAAACACTTGTGATACTGTGCTGTGCCCAGCACTGTCAGTGCTTCTCAGCTATTCATAGAGTTTTCAGTGGCTGATAGTTTTGGGATTACTTCAGGAGTGGGTTGCCACATCCTTCTCCCATTTTTGCAGTGCTGGAGATAGAACCCAAAGCCTCACAGACCACAGAGCAGAGCAGCACTCTACCAACTGAGCTAAACCCCAGCCCCATAAATCAATCTTTCTCTCTCTGTCTCTCTGTCTGTCTGTCTGTCTGTCTGTCTGTGTGTACAGTCAGTTCCAGCTAATTCTGAGGGTTCCATCCCCAGCTACTCAGTTTCTAGGAGACGTGCTTTGTTATCTTTCACCTTCTTGGCCAACACTTTAGGAGTGTCTACCATCCCTGAGCTAGACTCAGAGGATGCAAAGTTTTCTTTGAAAGATATGCTTTGTGCTCTTTCAATCAAAATCCCATAGTTAGTGCAGCCTTGTAAATACAGTAATAATAGAATAATACCACACATTTGTCTACCATGTTTACATGGCATTTTAATTAATCACATCAAGGAAATTATAATAATCATTCTGCCATAAAGACTGTGCTGAATTGTTTCCAGATAACGGATCTCCTCTGTTTGCATTCAGGCTCTTTGAAGATGCTACAGATAAGCTGAACCTAATGGCCTTGGGAGGTTTCCTTTACCAGCTAAAAAAAGCATCACAGTCCCAGCTTTTCCATTCCGTGACGGATACAGTCGATTACTCTCTGGCCATGCCAGGTAAAGCTCTCCCTGAGGAAACTGCCAGGAGGTGAGCAGGGGACAGCCTGGCCTCTCACGCCAGCAGCCCACCTGAGTATTCAAGTCCACGCTCCTCTCTCATAGTCATGCTGACAAAGCTCGAGTATGGGCTTGGCTTTCAGTTTTGAGGCACAGCATGTTTGGGGGTGATCCTGTGGATGGAAATACTGCTGGAGCTACCAGAGCCATGGGTTTTACTACAGGAGTGGGGCCAGGCTGTTCTGCTGAGGTCTGTGCTTGCAATGCAGAAATTGTACAACTCCTTCTTAGGTACAGATAGTATCCCATTGGGGTGGGAGCCCCTGTCCATTGGCTTCAGGCCAACCAGGTTGCAAAAGTGACCACTGATTCCAGAAAGGACTGTGGGAGACAAAAATGGAGGCATGTTAAGACCATTGATGATAGGTCAGCATCACTGTCTTCACTGATGAGACCAGGGGAAGAGAAAAGGCCCTCGTAGAGGCCAGCCCTGTGGAAGAGGCAGTAGAGGTGTAATGAAATGCCTGCGAGTTCCAAATAGGTGGCAAGTGCCTCACATGGTGTCACATTTGGTGATGACACCTTGGTTGGTGGCAGGCTGACCGGACAACATCTGAGGTCCCTTCCAGCTTATGAATCTGGCCTTTTGATGCTTACTGCAGAGTCCTACTTAAGAACCATAATCCTTCCCTGATTAGTTTTTAATAGACTTTGGACCCTTGGCCATGCAAAGCCAACCTCCCAGCCAAACTCTGAGCCTAAGGGGAACTTTCAAAGTCTTTTGCACTAGAGAAAAAAGGAGGCTCTGAGGAGGCTTATAGAGAAAATGGCGAGGCGTGAGAAGAGCCAATACCCCCGGAGGGAAGGAACCCTAGCTTTGGAATCCACTAGACAGGAGTTAAAAATCCTGCCTTTGCCACTTAGCAGCTTCATCATCTAAGGCAAGTCATTTCACTTTCAGACAATCAATGTTCTTCTCTGTAAAACGGCAATAATGATAATTACTTCTTTAAAATTGCTTTAAAAATTAAAGTGATTAACGATATCAAGAACTAACATAACGTCTGGTGCAGAGTGAGCATTCAGTAAATATCCATGCTTACTGTGATTTGGAAATGTATTTGCTGTGAAATGACAAAGTAGAAAGGAGCCTTGTGCTTGGAAGATCCAGATAAAAATCGATATTCCGTAGGACGTAATGGCAAAGCAATAGGATATGAGCAAGATGGAAGTGAGGAGGACTAACATGGTGGTGAGAAAGAAGTAGCAAGGATCAGGGTAGGCAAGGAGCAAGGTGGAGCAGGTGGACCAGCATGTTGCTGAGCAGCAAAAGGGCCCGGCCTCCTTGGCAAGGGCGCAGAGGGGCCATTAAGTATTGGCAAAGTCGATGATGACTGTGAAGAACTAGAGTAACAATGATAATCTTAAGAGCTGAAAGCACTCATCAGTTAGGATGTGCCAGGGCCTATGCTAAGCGCTGGATATGTGTTACGGCATTCATTTCATCCTTCAAGCCACTATATGAAGGAGGTGTGGTTATTGGAAGCCAGAGGGAAATTCTTGGCCCATCCTAAGGCAGCTACTAAATGGTGGAACCAGGACTTGGGCCCAGGCAGTCTGCCTGCCCAACCCTCTTCCTTAACCGCAACTTCATTCCTTCTTCTTAGCAAGTATTGTTCACCATGTCACATCCCAGAAGCTGGGGACACAGTGGCAAATGAGAGAGAGGTGCTGGCCTGGCCAAGGGTACCACATCATCTGTTTTGAACGAGGGCCCTCTCCTCCTTTGGTGGTGGTGGTTGTTAGGTGCTATTGAGTCGGTATCTGACTCATAGAGACCCCACATACAACAGGTGAAATACTATTGTCAGTGTTTCTCTGCTGTTCATAGGGTTGTCAATGGCGGATTGATTTTTGGGAGTGGGTTGCTGGGTCCTTCTCCCAAGCCAACAGCACCTAGTGTTCCCAGGCGGTCACCCATCCAAGTACTAACCAGAGCCGACCCTGCTTAGCTTCCAAGATCCGATGAGATCAGAAGCCACAGTGCTACGGCTGCAGGCCTCCCTTGGTTAGCCCATGCCAAATAATCCTGCTGGTCCAAGAATAGTAGCTCAATTTTCAGCTTCTCTCAGTGCCTGAATAGGTCAGGCTATTCTTGAGTTTGGGCTTTCTGGCTTTTATGGTCTTGCTTTCCTATAGGAGAAATTAAGTCTACCCAGGACCGAAAAAGTGCCCTCCATCTGTTCCGCCTGGGGGACGCCATGCTGAGAATCGTGCGGAGCAAGGCCAGGCCACTGCTCCATGTGATGCGCTGCTGGAGCATCGTGGCCCCGCACCTGGTGGAGGTGAGCCCACAGGGTGGCGAGAGGGTTAAACCATCAGCTAGGGAAGTCCTAGGCAGAGCCAGAGCAGGGGCTGCAGTTGGTGTAAGAATGAAGAGCTCCATGGCAGTAGAGCAATGAGAACTTTCCGTCACCTGGTCACAAACATCATTATCCTCTGCTTACACCTCAAGGCACCCTAAGTGCTGCCCCAGTCACACTGTGACTCGCTTTCTTCACAAGTATCCAACTCACCTAGCTCCCTTCCATGGTCAGTTCTTCATTCTTTTGGCTTGTTTGTTTCAGTACTTGGATGCAGGGCCTTGCACATACTTTGCAAATGCTCTTCCACTGGGCTGCAACCCCCGCCCTTTTTTTTTTTTTTTTTTTTTTATCTTGAGACAAGGTCTTGCTCTGTGATGCAGGCTGCCTCTGGCCTCGAACCTGCAATGATACTCTTGCTTCTGCCTCTTGAGTGGCTGGGACTACAGGTGTGCACCACCCCACCCAGCTACTTTTTCATTCTTTAGGTTGAGTCTGTAGCTAAAAGACAAGGGGATGTTCCCTAATATCTTCTTTACTTTTAGACATCAATATAACAATGTCTGCCTATCCAGCCACTCCTTTCTAGTAACTTGATTATTCAGGACAGTGTCCTTCTAGTAGGGGAGCCATATTTCCTGGCTTCCCCAGCAAAATCAATGCTAAGACCCTTCTACTCTCCAAAGGAAAGCAGTGTGTGGGATAAATTTTGTGATGCCTCTGTATCTAAGCATCTCAATGCCTGGTGACTGGCTCCTCCTAGGGAAAGTTGTTGCCCTGTTTACTGTGGTTAACTAGTCAGAAAAAAACCTTTCACAGCCAGGAATGATGGTGCACTCCTGTAATCCCAGCAATTTGGGAGGCAGAGGCAGGAAAATCTTGAATTCGAGGCCAGAGGCAACCTGTACAAAGCAAGGCCCTGAGTTTTAAAAAAAAAAATTTTTAAATGGACTAAGAGTGCAGCACAGTGGTAGAGCACTTACAGAGTATATGAGTGTATGTGTGAGGACGTGGGTTCAAGCCCCAAGTACCACAAAAAAAAAAAAAAAAAAAACACCAGCCTATTAGTAGTTACCTAGTAAAAATATACAATTAAGTACTTTTTGGACCTTAATTTACTAACCTGAGAACAGTCTAGTAAGGAAGAACAGTGGTAGATGCCAATTTAGTATGGGCAAAGAGTATATCATTTATATATTACATTATAATAAGCTATCCTCCAAAGCCTAGGGGTTTTAATATAACCACCACTTATTTAGCTCATTCTCTGGTGGGTCAGAAATTCGAGGAAGGCTGTCTGGGTAGTTCTGGTTTGAACCAGGCATGGCTGGCTTCGCATGGCCTTACTTGTGCACCTGTGGTCAGCTCGTGTAAAGGTTGGAGCCAGCTGGCTCATGATGGCCTTAACTAGGAGGCTGGACAAACAGTTCTCTCTATACCCTCTCTCATATAGACCAACCTCTAGTAGACCAGCCCCTGCTCATTCAAGTTGCTTTCTTAGGATTCCGAAGAACAGCAAGATGACAAACTCCATACCATAAACTACTACTTTAATTCCCTACTCATGTAATGTTTGCTATTGTGCCACTGGCCAACCCAAGTCTCATGTCCAAGCCCAGGGTCAGTGTGGGAGAGGAGATAGAACCACTAATGGGCACAGACATAAGAGAATGTGAACCAAGTAGAACTCTCATTGCAATTGGCCCACCTCACCAAGGGACACCTGATTTGCCTGACCTTCCTGTCTTTGGGACGTGGCTAAGGATAAGACCATGAGCAGTTCCCAGACTGGGTTCTGACATTGTTATAGTATGTTCTAGACCATCCAAGAATATTGTCATGTTGAAAAAGAAAAGAAAAGAAATTCTTATTTTTCAGAAACATTAACATAAAATTGGAATTGTATCTGATCAGTTGGCTAATTATTTTTAATGCAGTTTGGCATATGGCTCATCACTATGGTAAAATTTATTAGAATTTTTGGCATTAACTGAATTGCTGCTCCTACCTCTGAGTAATGGGGTGGGCTGAGAAGCCTGTGGAAACCACATTCTTATCTGACATCCTGTGGGTGTCCCACTCTCTTGTCCATCCTATAGGCTGCTTGCCATAAGGAAAGACACGTGTCTCAGAAGGCCGTCTCCTTCGTCCATGACATCCTGACCGAGGTCCTCACCGACTGGAGTGAGCCGCCCCACTTCCACTTTAACGAAGCCCTCTTCCGACCTTTTGAACGTATTATGCAGCTGGAGTTGTGTGATGAAGATGTCCAAGACCAGGTCAGTGTGACAGTATTCTCCATTGTCATTTCTAAAACAGGCATCTGGTGAATGTGGAGGCAGACACTGTTCTCTGAGATTTGCAGCCATCATCTTCCCAGGAATCTTATGTTGAGACAGTGACAACGACAGGGTTAGCACTTTGGCTAAAGATACCTGATTAATGAATGATGGAACTTGGACCCAGAGAATCTGGTCGTACCGGTCTACCTTCTAACAGCTGGCCAATCCTCCAGAATACAACCATCCTGGGACACAAACAGTAAAGAAACAATCAGAGATTTCATGTCCAGCATGAGAGTGGGCTAGAATAGACAGGCAGACCCTCTCTCTGAAATCACTCAAATGTTGAATAAAGGTGCTTATGTTCTTCTTAAGACATACCAATGAGAAAGAAAGAAATATTAAAATGCCTAAAACTAAGAGGTAGTCAGAGAAGAAGCAGAGCCCTGAGCTGGTTTTGTTGGGATAGAATTTGCCGTTGGGTGAAACAAGAGTTTTGCATATCATATTCTGTGATTTGCAGATGCAATGTCTGCATTCAATCAAAGATAATCAGGCTCATTAGGAAATACTGTGACATTCAAAACAAAGTAAAATGACAATTAAAAACCCAGGAAATATGGAGAGAGAGAGAGAGATAGAGAGAGAGAGAGAGGGAGGGAAGGGCTCCCAGATATATCAGTTATCAGAGACAGCCTTTAAAATAATTGTACTTAAATGTGTTCAAAGAGATTAGGGCAGGAGAAACTTTGGCTATGGTGGCAAGAAGAGGTTGATATGAATCTCCCACCCCCCCACACACACAAATCAAGTATAAAACTGGACAGGAGTGTCAAAGACAACAATTTAAGGGTTCTGGAAACTGATTCAAGGGCAAACAACAAACTGAGTAGCTTTTATTCTCAAAAATGGTTCTCGCTAGAACTTCAGTTCAGAGCAGCAGGAGTCTGCGTCCTCCTTGCCAGAGATTTTGCCCATCGCTGTCACTCTCAAGCTCTGTTGGCAAGAAGAATAACTTGAGCAGTGTGGGACTGACTAGGAAAATCAGCTTTTCTGCCAGGAGAGACAGTTTGGTTTGGAGAAGAGAGGAAAACAACTATTGGCTTGTCAAGTGTGAGTTTGTTAGGAACGGAACAGTAGAGTTTGGAATCCTGCAACGTAATGGCCTAAGGTGGGAATGAGTGGTGGACCAGTAAGAAATGTAACATAAGAACAGAGGGAAGAGACAACCTACAGGATGGGAGAAAACATTTGCAAGCTGTGTATCTGACAAGGGGTTAATATGCAGAATGTATAAGGAACTCAAAATCATCAACAGCAATATAAAGAAATAAATGAATAAACCAATTTTTAAAATGAACAATAGGCCTAAATAGTTGTTATTGCTGTTAGGTGCCATCGAGTCAGTATCTGACTCATAGCTACCCTATATACAACAGGCGAAACACTATTGTCAATGCTTCTCTGCTGTTCATAGGGTTTTCAATGGCAGATTGATTTTTGGGAGTGAGTTGCTGGGTCCGTCTCCCAGACCTAAAGAGACA
>VMDO01010074.1:0-13994 GCA_007922755.1 Pedetes capensis
TACTATATAGTAAAAGATAGAGAAGACTTGGATGGGAAACTTAGATAGGAAGGGGGGAGGGGGGAAACATAGAGGAGCGTAAGGGGTAACCTATATGAATAATGCTTATCAAATTGCATATATGAAAATTGTCACAACGAAAATCATGTCAAAATGAATCACATTATGATGTACATTAAAAATTTCTAATAAAAAAAAATACTAATGTAAAATAATATCGCAGGCTTGAATTATAAATGTTTTCGTATTCCCATTGTATTATGGAACTATCAACTATAAGGTTGCTTTTTGGTTTTTAGACAAATTAGGATAATATATACACGTTTGTTTTGCCTAATTTTGGGTCAATGTTAAATACATACTAGTTTGAATGCCTCGTGGAAACCTAGTTCAGAGTATACAGAGAATGCCAGAAAAATGCATATACATTTTAAGAAAGGAAAAAACTGTATCAAAATTATAATAATATACATACTGATAACAAAAGATGAATACAAGTCATGTATGACTTCTGCAATTTTAAGACGTCCTCAACATGGTTACCCTTACAGAAAAAGCAAGACTTGCTGTGCAAGGCTTCCCGAATCTTGCCTGTGCACATCATACACCTTACCGTGTTCCGCAAACTTATTGCTCATGGGTGCAATTGTTAGGCATGTTGGAGGTCCTGTTGTATACTGTCACACCTCAATTGTTGTACTTCAACAATGTTCTTGAATTTCAGATACCGCTTCAAAATGGTCTGGTGCTCCTCCAGTGACAACTGTTCTTGCTCTATTTTCTCTGTCTTGTCTGTCACATGGTGATGCTAGCATTCATTTGATTAATGGTATCTTTTGAATGAATGTCACCTCATACATGGGTACCATTAATTCTATTCACTTTAAAAAGTAATATGTAAATAACATCTCTTAAGATGTATATACATTTTTCGCACCCCCAGTGTACATATTCATCAGAATAATTTCTTATACTGGAGTCAGGAATATTAAATTCCAAGAATAACATGTTGTTGTTGTTAGGTGCCCTCAAGTCGGTATCTGACTCATAGCGACCCTATGTACAACAAATGAAAAATATTTTTACTCCTTCTCTGCTATTCATAGGGTTTTCAATGGCAGATTTTTTGGGGGGGAGTGGGTTACTGGGTCCTTCTTCTAAGCCTACAGCACCTGGTGTTCCCAGGCAGTCTCCCATCCAAGTGCTAACCAGGCCTTACCCTTCTTAGCTTCCTGATGGAATCGGATGCAACAGTGTTACGGCTGTAGGCAGGAAGAACATAGTTGCCAGCGAAACCTTTTCTTCTACATCTTGCCTCTATATTAAGTTTTGGAATCCTACTTTCAGGGATAAAAACAACATCACTATAATTTCTGCAAACCACACTTAACTTACTTTCCATAAATGAGCCAAATACTGCCTACCTCCTATCTCATGTCAAAAAGCAGTGTGATTAGAGCATTTTTCTAATGGCACCTAATGAGTCCGGTTCCCAGCCCCTTCAGAGTTTATTCCCATTCTTTTTATTCTAAATGGTGCTGAGAATTGAACCCAGGACCTCAGGCATGGTAGGCAAACACTGTATCATTGAGCTACTCCCCTCCTCCACACACATTCTACTCCCATGTTTAAATATGTTAATCATTTTGTATTGTTTGTGTTATTCATCTGAGAAGTTCACTAAGACAGAAGGAAAAAATAATATCTAACAGAAAGGCTAGAACTTCACATTCAAACTTCATACCCTATTGTACTTGACGGTGAACTAAAACACAAAAAGGTACTGCACTTCTCTGTTTCTGTAAAATCTCAAGTGATTGAAGCTGAATATCTATTTAGTTTATTATTGGGGCTCCAATTTAAAATGTGCTCTTGCTTTTTCTGCAGATTTTTTTTTTTCCCCCTTGGGTGGTACTGAGGGGGTTGAATCCAGGGCCTCACACTTGCATGCTGTGCAAGTGTTGGACCACTGAGCTGCCACCTCCAGCCCACTTTTTTAATTTTTGAGACAGGGTCTCACTAAATTACACAGACTGCCTTTGGTCTCAAATTTACGATCCTCCGGCCTCTGCCTCCCAAGCTATTGGGATTACAGGCGTGTGCCACCGCGCCCGGCTTTTTCTGCAGATTTTTAAACTTTGATTGTTCAGTATTAAGATCTATGTTGTTGTTTTTAGGTGCCAGGTGCCCTCGAGTCGGGTGTGACTCATAGTGACCCTCATAGGGTTTTCGATGGTTGATTGTTTCTGGATTGCTTTGGGAATGGATTGCCAGGTCCTTCTCTGGTATTAAGGCCTATATGAGTGCTTTTCTATCCCTTTAAGTTCCAAAACCCAGGTATCTACCAGTAGTCCTGCTTTTTATACAGAATTTTTCTTTTCTTTTTCTTTTCTTTTTTTTTTTTAAGGTTGAATTACAGATTCTGGGCTTTTCTAGCAGCATTATACATTTTTCTTTTGAAACCTAACTCTGTCTTGCTTAGCAAAATCTTTTCCTAGCTAGGTGCCATGGCGCATACCTATAATCCTAGTGACTTGGGAGGCTGAGGCAAGAGGATAGTGAGTTCAAAGCAACTTACTGAGACCCTGTCTCAACAGATATAAAAAGAGGCCTGGTGCGGTGGCACACGCCTGTAATCCCAGCGGCTCGGGAGGCAGAGGCAGGAGGATCGCAAGTTTGAGACCAGAGGTAGTCTGCATAACTTAGCAAGACCCTGTCTCAAAAAGTAAAAAAAAAAAAAAAAAAAAAAAAAAAATTCGCTGGGGGTGCAGCTCAGTGGTCCAGCACTTGCAAAGCATGCAGGCGCAAGGCCCTGGGTTCAACCCCCATTACTCCCCCCCCAAAAAAAAACAAAAAAATAGGGGCTAGGGGATGTGACTCAAGGGTAGAACAGTTGCCCCCACCATGTGCAAGATCCTGGGTTCAATCCCCCAACACTGGGGGGGGAACCTTTTCTTGGAAATATACTCATGGCCTTATTTTTAGGCATCACAAAAAAGTATTCAAGGTTAAGCTGAAAGAACATTCACCTTGACTGTTTAAGATTTCTGCCTCCAAAGCCAGTTGTGACTATTTAAATTCCCAAGTTTACTTCCTTAAAAGTTACCTAAATTTTATGTCTTAAACTATATATTTTTTTTACTTAGATTGGACTTGATATTGGAATTAGATGTGAAGAGGCCCAGTTGCCTTTGGGATCCTTCATGGAATGTCCTTCACTCAGCCCCTTTTGGGAAAGGAGATTGTATTTGATTTGCCCCATGTGCATATTTACAATAGGTGATGTAATAAGGAAGAAAGGTCTCCAATGGTTTCAAAATAATAAATGCACCTTTCTTACTTACAATCAGAGTAAGCATTTACATTTGTCTCCTTCCTGTTGTCAAAACTGCCACTTATGTTTGTTTTCTGTTTCCTCAAGTGGCAAAAGATTTTCTCAAGACAACTTTCTCTGCTTGATAACTCAATCTTTTGTCCTTTAATTCAGTTCACTTCTGACACTGTCCACCTCGAGATGGTATCAGATCCCATAGGTTGAAGGCTCAAGGTCTTCAAGATTATCTCCCTGCCCTTAGATGCCAGTCAGAAGCCTCAGGTGTTTTAGGGGATGTGGGTGGGGATTGTTTGGTTTGGTGTGGTTTCTTTGAGACAGAATCTCACTAGGTAGTCCAGGCTGCCCTCGAACTCAGAATCTTCCTGCCTCAGCCTCGCAAGTGCTGGGATTACAGGCATGTACTAGCATACCTAGCTTCTCAGATGGTTTTACCTGTGCTTCTGACCAGTTATGAATCAGAATTACCACAACCTTTTCCTCAAGTTGTGTAATTTGCTTGGGTGGCTCATAGAACTCAGGGAAACACATTTAGTGGCTTCTCAGAAGGATATTTCAGAGGATGTGGAAGAGATGCATAGGTCTAGGTATGGAGGAAGAGCCATGTAGCTTCAGTGGCTTCTCTGTGCCTACCATCCTCCTGGAACCTCTGTGTGTTCAGCTATTTGGAAGCTCTCCGAACCCTGTCCTTCCAGGTTTTTATGGAGACTTTATTTCATATCTAATGCTAAACTGGGTGGGGCAACTCAGCAAACCCTACCTGGATCAGCATTCTTCTTGGTCTCTCAGTGCACCATTCCTCCCTCCAGGATGTGGGGTAGGACCACTGTGCAATGGGAAGGGTCTTATGACCTAACTATTGGAGAAGGATAGGTCAGAGAATTTAATGGCCAGCTCCAACACAGGGAGACATCTAGAAGTATTAGAGTTTCTAGCTGTGTGCAATGGCACATGCCTGTAATCCTAGTGACTCGGGAGGTGAAGGCAGGAGGATCACAGGAAGCCTGCGTGAGACTCTGTCTTAAAATTAAATATATATATATATATATATATATATATATATATATATATATATGTTTTTATTACTGCCCCTAGGCAGAGAAATCCTAGTTTCTATGGCCTCTTTGGGGAGAAGGGTAATGAGGCAGGAACTATAAGTGAAAAACAAAATGTATATCCGCGTTGTGTCCTAGTATGACACACTGGTTTTCTTTAAAAATAATGTATTTCTAAACATTTTCCTTTTTGTCTTCCAAGTAAAGAAATAGGAATATATCAAAACTTTTCTCCTAAAAAGTTGTCTGATACAAGCACAGAATTCTGTAAACCACCCGCTTTCTTTTGAACAGATTAAAGAATGTGCTGATGAACCAGTTGGAAAAGGTTACATGGTTTCTTGCTTGGTGGATCACCGAGGCAACATCACTGAGTATCAGTGTCACCAATACATTACCAAGATGACGGCCATCATTTTCAGTGATTACCGTTTAATCTGTGGCTTCATGGATGACTGCAAAAATGATATCAACATTCTGAAATGCGGCAGCATTCGGCTTGGTGAAAAGGTATCTACTACATTGGCTTCACCAAAGTGGTCCTATGAATTTGGTAAATGAAAAACATTGTGTAATTAACATGGGAAAAATTTAGGACTGGAAATGACCTTAAAGTTGAAATTAAAAGAAACTTGATCAGACCTTCCTGAGATCTAAGATGAGTTGAGCTGTGCATACATTTCATGCGTTTGTAACAAAATGTTTCAGTAATGTATGGGGAAATAGAGAAATTAATATCTCCTAAGAGTAGTGTTATGTTTAAAATATTACCTGTAATATACCTTTAACTAATTAAAGACCCAAGTTCCCTAACCTCACTCTGTGTATATCTCACTGTTACCATAAAAAATTACTTAGCACACTGGTTAGTCACCATCTGTTTAAACAGTATAAAACTTTAAGATATGTATTACTTCTAACTTCTCAGAAGAAAAAAATACTCTATGAACTTATTAACTGAAGAAGTGATTATAGTAAAGACAGAAAACAATTAGCTATCCACTCCTTTTAAAATCTCCAGATAGTGTTCCAGACATATTTTTCAGACACTTTTTCATGTTGTAGCCAGTGGTCACACTGTAGTGTATACCATTAGCTTTCCCTGTCTTTATAATAGTTCTTGCCTATTGACCACCAGGGTAAATAGCTGGTTATCTTCCTCTAGCTCTTGGAATTGTCACTATAAACTTGCTTTCAGCTGCCTGTATGGTCTTCTAAGTCTGCAGCAGCTGGAAAGACTGCAGGAAATAGCACTGCATAGCTGAAGGCCATGATAGGATTATTTATTTAATTCTGACAAAATAACAAAAACTATTTCCATGGATCATCAGCATACACTTTTGTCATTTTTATCTGCTTTTGTTTTTTTAAGATAGTATCTCACTGTATAACACAGGCTGGCCTCAAACTTCCAATCCTTCTGCCTCAACCTCCCAAGTGCTGGGAATTACAGGTGTGCACCACCATGCCTGACTTATTTTTATCTTTTACTGTACCTACTAGTTAGGTGACATTTCTATTTATACCAGATCCCCCTTCACATCACAGGTTTTCTTGCGTTTAGGGGACAGTGAGATGGACTCATGGTTATACTCTTGCTTGAGAGAAAAAGCATGTTCCTTACTACGTAATTAACTCTGGTGACACAGCCATGTTTAAAAATGAGAGTGACGTGTCCTTAGCTCTTCTTTGCTTCTTCTAACTATAGTTCACTTCTCCAAAGCCAGTTATTTAGATGTGAAAATTATCCTAAAAATTACTTAATTGGCTTCTGACTACATAAGTGAACAGTCTCATCAATTTCAAATTTGGTGCCACTGAAACTTGAAACTGACAATGACTGGCTTTAAACTGACTCCCTCTGAGGCTGGGCATAGTGGCACACACTTGTAATCCCAGTGACTCGGGAGGCAGAGGCAGGAGGATCGCAAGTTTGAGACCAGAGGCAGTCAGCATAGTTTAGCAAGACCCTATCTCAAAAAGTAAAAAAGTGGGCTAGGGGTGCAGGTTGGTGGTACAGCACTTGCAAAGCATGTAGGCATGAGGCCCTGGGTTCAGCCCCCATCACCACACATGCAAAATAAAAGACCAAAAAAAAAAAACTTACCCCCTCCAAAAGTCAGAGGAGATGGTTTGTGGTTAATATTTGTACCCTGCCTCTATATGAAATGTAATGATTTTAAAGCTATGTTGATTTTTCTCAAAATGTTAATGTATACAGATTTTAGAACAAAGGAGATTTATTAACAAAACCTTTAGAATTTTCTAAATAAATGTCACAATGAAAGGGCAGATTTCCACAAGTAAAAACTGTAAATAATTTACATTATCTGAAGAAAAAGTAGTATGTGGCTTCCAAGAAGGATCTTAATTGTGGACCTTTGTCACAGGATCACTGCATTCATATTTGTAGTAATTATTTTATTATTTTTCTGCTTTTAATCAATACCTGAGTGGTTCGAACATTCTTTCTCTACTGAGGTAGATGGCAGGAGACACCAGAAATATGAAAACAGAATGGTTTGTAGATGAAAACAGAGTTCTTGTCTACAATTTTGTGAACACCATTACCCTTCTCTGTTTTTTATTGCTTTTATAGTTTATTTGTTTAAGGACAAGGAATATGGGGAAGTAAAAATACTACCTATCAGACGTCTAAAATAGAATCAAGATACTGATAGTATTGTTCAGGTAGATGTTTTTCTCACCACGCGTTAATAGAAGTGTATTTAGGTTTAGAGATGGAGCTCAGCAGTAGAGGACATATCTAGTATGCACAAAACCTGGGATTGATCCTCAGCACTGAAAAAAAAATTATAAGCCCCTTTATAGGACAGTTGTTGTTAAATGCCAATACCGACTCATAGCGACCCTACATACAACAGGCGAAACACTATTGTCAGTGCTTCTCTGCTGTTCATAGGGTTTTCAATGGCAGATTGATTTTGGGGAGTGGGTTGCCAGGTCTGTCTCCCAATTATAGGACAGTATGTTATTTATATGTCAAGTCTGCATGTTAATAACTAAGCTGTTTTACCTAATTTTATTTTCCCATAATGTGCAAGTGTGTAGTTCACATCATTTGCCTTCATTCATTTCAGTAATCAGCCATATAGGCTTCATTGTCAAATATTTGTATACATTTCAGTTACATAGCTCAAATGGGCTGAACCAAATAGCTCAGAGACTCTGAAGAACTCCTAAAATACTTTATTTGAAAAAAATCTATCTGAAAGTTAGAATGAATGAAAACATCTAATAGATGTTATGACCTAGTCCCAATGTGAGATGATGATGTCTTTGTTTTGGGTTTTGGTTTTCTTGTTGTTGTTGTTAGGTGCTGTCGAGTCAGTATCCAACTCATAGCGACCCTCACAGGGTTTTCAAGGGCTGTTTCGGGATTGCCTTGGGAGTGGATTGCCAGGTCCTTCTCCCATTCTTGCAGTGCTGGGAATTGAACTTGGGACCTCAGAGACTGCAGCGCAGCACTCTACCAACTGAGCTAAATCCCAGCCCTTCTGAACTAAACCCCCGCCCTTCTTGTTGTTAGGTCCCATCAAGTCAAGTCTGACTCACAGTGACCCTGTATATAGCAGAACGAAATACTACCCAACACTATGCCATGTATATTATATTTTTTAATGTTTGAACTTATTATTGCAGCCACTATGTTTCCTCTCATTTTGAGTCTTGCTACATAAGCAAAAAGAGGTCCCAAGGGCTTTACTCCATTCTCATCATTAAGATTAATTCTACATTGTGGAGGCAACTCTTCCCCAGGTGTTTCTTGAATGCCTTTTAGCCTGGGGGGGCTCATTTTTCAGCACCATTACTGACTGTGGTTCTTTACTATTCATGGGGTTTTCAATGGTTAATTGTTTTGGGAGTGGATTGCCAAGTCCTTCTCCCTAGTTTATCTTCATCTGGAAGCTTAGCTGTAACCTGTTCACCATGGGTGGCGCTGCTGGTATCTGAAATACTGCTGGCTTGCCGTTCAGCATCACAGCAACAACCAAGCCCCCACAGCATGACAAGCTGACAGACATGGGGGAATGTGAGATGATAAAATTGCTGTAATTAAAATAAAATCTTAGATTCCTTAGGGGATTCTTAAACCTTCATGCCTGTGCCTTAAATCTAAGAAGTAAATGGAACCATTAAGCAATATAATGCCCCTAAATATTTAATCTTTCTGGTGGCATGTTCAAAACAATTATAAACCTTAAATATCCAGGGATACATTTAGGAGCTTATTAAATGGAAATAATTTCCTTGCCATGTCATGCCAAGATTAAAGGCTGAACTTTAGTCAAGAGTTGACTGTCATACTATTATTTTTAACTTATTTTTGATGCTTTATAACAGTGCTTCTCAGTGTGATCCACAATCTGTCAGATCTTATGATGAAAAAATGAAAGTAGTTTCTTGTGGTTCTTATAGGCAAAAATGTGATTCTACAGGCCTTTAATACATTTTTATATATGATCAAGATTTAAATTTTTTAAAAGTAGAAGAAAAAAGATCCTATCACTACTAGCCTTTTTTTTTTTTTTTTTTTTTTTTTTTGCGGTGCTGGGGGTTGAACCTCTGCAAGTGCTGGACTACTGAGCTGCACCCCCAGCCCATTTTTTGCTTTTTTGAGACGGTCTCGCTAAGTTATGCAGACTGCCTCTGGTCTCGAACTTGCAATCCTCCTGCCTCTGCCTACCGAGCTGCTGGGATGACAGGCGTGGGCCACTGCGCCCGGCTTACTACTAGCCATTTAAGTATGTTTTTATGACCTACTAAAATTTAGTGAGATTGAAAAAGAATTTATGACAGATTATTAGAAAAATATTAACTGCATTCCTTTTAAACATTTGCATTGCTTGGTATTGAGAATAAAAATATTGTGGTGTTTTAAAAAAATTTTATATAGGACATTGTTTTATAATATGACATACTGTTTATAATAATCATATATAAGTTGTAACTAATAAGTGATGGATATATTTCTGTCTAAATCTTTATTGTCAGTTTGTTTCTTTTTTTGCAAGGTAGAAATGGGTAGGCCTTTTTTGGGTGGCAATCATAAATTAGGGAGAAAAAGAATAAGCCTTACTCCAGATTTCAGGAGTATATGTCCAGTCTTCTCTCTGCCCTTATCCTTTTGTTGCTGATCTCTCAGAGTTTTGTTTATTCAGAATTGCTCTCCAAGAAAACCTTTTTGGTCATCTCAGGTTTCTAAGCATTGGATAGACTCATACAACTGTGAAAAAGGTCAAGGTCCAAGTAGAGAATATGAAAGCCTGAGAATGTACTAGGATAGTGTGCTTCCTAATTAGTTATGGGTCAGAAAACCTTTTGAAAACTATGATCCTTTCTCAAATATATAGAACCCACATACAAATTTTAGGAGTTTCATAGACTCCACTCACACATCTAGATTTACCCCTTGTCTAGAAAAATTAATGATGGGCTGTTAGTTGGGTACCTTACATTCTGCAACTGAACTCCTCTAAGTCTCTGTCTATTCAACTGCACAATAAATGTCACAACTCTGTCCCTCTGCGTGAATATATTAGGAAAACATATAAGCATTTTCATGAAAACACGTGGAAATTAATGTCTTACAGAACAAATTCTATTACAGCAAAATAGAAAATATGTATTTATATTGTTTTATTAAAACTTTACCTGAAGTGTTTCCCTATGTAGCTTTAGGAATCTTTATTATAAATCACATACTGATAGTTTCATGGACTTGTACTGTAATAGTATTTTATGTGTATATAAGTGAAAATATACCATACATTTCAGTATATTTGATATTTTCAGCTGCTTTAGTTTGTATTAATAGTTATACCTCTCAAGTTGTAGGATATGTTATGTTTCTTCTATTTTATGTGAATGAATGCTGGTGGTTGTCATGGGGCAATACAATGTAGAATTAAAAGTAATTAGGTGTTTTTAGGAAAACTCTCAAGAGTTTGTATAAGTGGTGGTAGTCTTGTTAAATCACATTAAGATAATTCTAAAACATCAAAGTATTACTCTGCAGCTGGTATGTATTGGGGTGTTTGAGAGCACAACAAAAGGAAACAGAACATCTTTATAACATCTCTTAATGAACTTTGGAGGGAGTATTTTGTTTTTTTGTCCTGGGGATCAAACCCAAGACCTTGTGCGTCCTAAGCACATGAGCACATGAGAGCTATACTCTCAGACTGTCCTCCCTATAATATTTTATTAGTAATTTTTTAGTGTACAACTTAATGAGTCTCATTATGATATTTCCATACATACATTTCATTATTTGTTGTGTTGTTAGGTGCTGTGGAGTCAGGTCCAACTCATAGTGACTCTATGTACAACAGAAGGAAACACTCTCTGACACCATGTCATGCCCAGAACTATGTTAGTGTTTCTCTGTTATTCATAGGGTTTTCAGTGGCTGTTTTTTTTGGGAATGGGCTGCCAGGTCCTTCTCCCAAGTCTACAGTACTGGTGTTCCCAGGTGGTCTTCCATCCAAGTACCAACCAGGCCCTACCCTGCTTAGCTTCTCAGATCTGATGAGATCGGACACCAGGGTGGTATGGCTGTAGACTCATTTCATTGTACGTTGTTCAGTTTCACCTTCCCAATTACCCTCTCATGACTTCCCTCACTATCTCCTCCTTTCCCACCAGTGGCCCCCCTTCCACTTAAATGTCTTGTGTGTCTGTCTGTCTATTAATATCTCAATTTTTGCTTTAAGGGCAGAATATGTGATATTTCCTTTCCTTTCTCCCATTATCCTTTTTTTTTTTTTTTTTTTTTTTGGTCCCCTTCCCCTTTCCTTTAGTTCATTATTTTTCCCTACATTGGTCACTTCTACTTTCATGACCTATATGTTTTAAATATTGAATATATGTTGAAGTCTAACATCCACATATGAGAGAAAACGTGATGTTTATCTTTCTGGGACTGGCTTATTTCACTTAAAATGCTGTTGCAAATCAGCAGCCTGTTTTATGATTTTGTCCTTTATGGCTGAATAAAACTCCATGATGTATATATACCACAATTTCCTTATTTACTTCTCTGTTGATGGACACCTAGGTTGATTCTATATCTTGGCTGTTGTGACTAACACAGCAATGAACATGGATGAACAGGCATATTGGTGGTATATTGACTTATATTCCTTCAGATACATACCTATGAGTGGTATAGCCAGGTCATATGATTATCTCTTAATTTTAGTTTTTTGAGGAAATATACAATATATTTTTACTTATATACACATAAGATGCTATTATAGTACAATTTCCATAGTAGCTGCACCAACCTCCATTACCACCAGCAGTGTAATAGGGTTCCTTTCTCCCCGCATCCTCGCCAGCATTTGTTGTTTGTTTTGTTGATGGTAGCCATTCTGACTGGGGTGAGATGGTATCTCAATGTAGTTTTGATTTTCGTTTCCCTGACGGCTAAGGATGTTGAATATTTTTCCATATGTTTGTTGGCTATTTGTATTTCTTCTTTTGAGAAGTCTTTTAGTTCTTTTGCCCATTTTTTGATTGGATACTTTGCTTTTTTGGTGTTTAGTTTTTGAGGTCTTTAAATATTCTAGATTTTAATCCCCTGTCTGATGTATAGCTAGCAAAGATTTTTCTCCCATTCTGTGGGCTCTGTTCATTGTGATAATTGACTACGTTGCTGTGCAGAACCTTTTTAATTTCATGCAATCCTATTTGTCAATTCTTGCTATTGTTTCCTCCACTATTGGGGTCCTATTCAGAAAGTCTTTGCCTATGCCTATGTCTTGAGGTGTTTTCCCTATGTTTCCCTCCAGCACTTTCAATTTCAGGCTTTACATTAAGGTCTTTGATCTGTTTTGAACTGATTGTTTTTGTACAAAGTGTGAGAGAGGAATCTAGTTTCATTCTTCTACATGAGGATATCCAGTTCTCCCAGCATTATTTGTTGAAAAGGGTGTCTTTTATTCAACTTATATTTGGGCACCTTTGTCAAATATCAGGTGGCTGGAGCTGCACAGGTTTATTTCTGGATCTTCTATTCTGTTCCATTGGTCTACATGTCTGTTTGGGGGCCAGGACCATGCAGTTTGTTACTATAGTTTTGTAGTACAACTTGAAGTCAGGGATTGTGATGCTACCTGCATTGTTCTTTCTGCTCAGGATTGCCTTAGCAATTCAGGGTCTTTTGTGTTTCCATATGAATTCTAAGGTTGTTTTCTCTATTTCTATGAAGAATGTCATTGGGGTTTTGATGGGGATTGCCTTAAGTCTGTAGATTACTTCAGTAATATAGGCATTTTCACAAAATTAACTCTTCCAGTCCATGAGGATGGAAGATCTTTCCACTTTCTGGTGTCTTCTTCAATTTCTTTCTTTAGTGCTTTAAAGTTTTCATTGTAGAGATCTTTCACCTCCTTGGTTAGGTTTATTCTCAGGGATTTCATTTGTTTTGAAGTTTATTTGTTTTGGAGTTGTTTTCTTGTTTTTTTCTTTTTTCCTCTGCCTGGTCACTATTGGCATACAGAAAAGCTACTAATTTATGTTTGCAGATGTTGTAACCTGCTACTTTGCTGAAAGTGTCTATCGGCTCTGAGAAGTTTCTGACGGAGTCTTTAGGGTCTTGTAAGTGTAGAATCCTACTGTCTTCAAACAAGGACACTTTGACTTCTTTTCCTATTGGGTCTCCTTTACTTCTTTCACTTGTCTTGTTGCTGTGGCTGATAGTTCAGTTACTACATTGAGCAGCAGGGGAGACAGTGGGCACCCTTGTTTCTGATTTGATGGGAAATGTCTTTGGTTTTTCACTATCTACTGTGATGTCGGCTCTAACTTTTTCATATATTGCCTTTATTATGTTGAGGTATTTTCCTTCAATTCCTAGTTTCTTCAAGGCTTTTATCATAAAAAGATACTGAACTCTGTTGAAGGCCTTTCCTGCATCTATTGCTAGGATTATGTGATCTGCTTTTGAGTCTATTTATATGCTATATCACATTTATTGCTTGGCCTACGTTAAACCTACCTTACATCCCCAGAATGAAACCACCTTGAGCAAAAGGAAGTCCCAGGGGCTTTTGTCCTTTCTCATCATTAAAATCAACTCTACTTTGAAGAGACAGCTTTTCCCTAGTCATTTCTTGAATCCCTTCCAGCCTGAGGGGCTCGTTTTCCATCACAATATTTGACAGTGCTTCTCTGCTATTCATAGGGTTTTCAATGCCTAATTGTTTTGAAGAGTGGGCTGCTGAGTCCTTCTCCCTAGTCTGTCTTAGTCTAGAAGCTCAGCTGAAACCTGTCCACCAGTGGCATAGCTTTCAGCATCACAGCAACACGCAAGCCCCTAAAGCACAACAAGCTGATAGACGCATGGGATGGTCTGATATGATACACAAAATTATTGTGATTTTTCTGTGTTTGTTAAGAGTTGATTTATGACCCAAAATGTGATCTATTTTAGAGAAAATTCTATGGGCTGCCAAGAAGAATGTGTATTCTGTAGGTTTTGGGTGGAGTATTCTGTATATGTCTGTTAAGTCCATTTAATCTGAGTTTACCATTTCTTTGTTGATTTTTTTTTTTTGTCTGAATGTTCTAGTTAAGTCCAT
>VMDO01010074.1:14094-73619 GCA_007922755.1 Pedetes capensis
TTTTTTTTTTTTTTTTTTTTTTTTTTTTTTTTTTTTTTTTTTTTTTTTTTTTTTTTTTTGTCTGAATGTTCTATCTATTGATGAGAGTGGGATATTGAAGTCACCCAGTATTATTTTATCTGGACCTGTCTGTCCCTTTAACTCCAGTACTGGATGTTTTAATGAAGTTGGATGCACTGATGTTCGCTGTGTATTTATTTATAATTGTTAGACCTTATTGATCAATTGTTCTCCTTATTAATATGTAGTGTCCTTCTTTGTCTCATCAGACTAGTTTTAACTTGAAGTCCACTTTGTCTGATATAAGGATAGCTACTCCTTTTTTTTTTTTTACTTTTACTAGCTTGGTATATCGTTTTTTGTCCTTTCACTTTCAGTCTGTAGTTATCCTTGCCAGTGAGATGTGGTTCTTGCAGACAACAAATCATTAGATCTTGTTTTTAAATCCTGTCTACTAATCTATATCTTTTAATTGGAGAGTTGTTGTTATTATTAGGTGCCACTGAGTTGAGTTCATCTCATAGCAACCCTGTGTACAACAGAACAAAACACTACCTGACACTGTGCCATGCTTAGCACTATATCTGACAGTACTTCTCTGTTATGTGTAGGATTTACAATGGCTCATTGTTTCAGGAGTGGGCTACCAGATCCTTCTCCCTAGTCTGTAAGCTCAACTGAAACCTGTCCACTGTGACTGGCCCTGCTGGTACCTGAGATGCTGGTGGCATAGCTTTCAGCATCATACCAACACACAAGCCCCCACAGTACAGCAAACTTACAGATACATGGGGGAATTAGAGAATTAAGATCATTTTATTTAGGGTCATTATTGAGAGGGATTTGCTGGTTCTTGTGATTGTGTTGAACATTTTCCTGACTTTCTCACATACTGTTATTTCTTTTCCTTCTCCCTTACTTACACCTTCACTCCCTTATTCAGGGTTTACTGGGTTTTTGAGTTACACATGACTGATTCTTTCCTTGTTCTCTTAACTTTGTTTCATATAGTAATCTTGATTGTACTTGTTTACTTTCATGGCTTGAAATATATCAATACATCCTTTCCTAGATTTTAGCATTTGTGCTGAGAGGTCTAATTAATTCTAATGGGTTTTCCTTTGTAGGTGAGTTGATGATTTTCTCTTGCATCTTTTAATATTGTTTCTTTGTTCTGTAACCTTGGCATTTTAATTACTATATATTGTAAAGAGATTCTTTTTCGGTCATATCTATTTGGTGTTTTAAATGCCTCTTGTATGTCCATTTTTTTCCCAGATTTGGGACATTTTCTGCTATAATTTCACTGAGCAAATTTTCTGTGCCTTTAGTTTTTATCTTAGCTTCTTCTACCCCATGGATTCTTAGGTTACCTCTCTTATTCATGTCCCACAGTTCTTGAAAATTGTGGTCGTGTTCTCTCTCTTTCTTCTTTCTTTCTTTCTTTCTTTCTTTCTTTCTTTTTTGTTGTTGTTGACATCTGAATGTCGTATTTCCTCAACCTTGTCTTATATCCCTGATATTCTATCTTCTGCTAATCTATGGTGATGGTTTCCACTGTTTATTTGTCTGTTTTGGTTTATTAAGTTCTTTACTTCCAACATTTCTTTTTGGTGGTTTTTCAAAATCTCAATTTCCTTGCTGAATCTCTCATCCATTTTGCTGACTTTGTTTTCTGTATTAGTAACTTTTTTTTTAATTGGAAATTTTTAATGTACACCTTAATGTTATTCATTCTGACATGCTTTTCATTGTGACATTTCCATATATGCATTTTGTTGTGCATTACACAGATAAGTTCCCCCTTACCCTCTTGTGTATTTCTTCCCCCTGTCCCCGCCCCCCCAAAGACTTCTCTTCCATTTGCTTGTCTTTTTATGGTAATATTTTTCTATATATCCTTGGGTTCCAATTATGTTTAAGATCGAAACTTTTTCTGTAGTGAACTTTCTTTTTACATTGTCAGTACTATTACATGAATTTTCTAGCCCATCTCTATTAATATGTATTGGTAACTTTCTGAGGTAAGTTCTTTACTGATTTCCTTACTTTGTCCATTTGGTTTTTTGGTACCTTCTTTGAAGTCATTCATCAGTTTTACAAGTAGGCTTTTAAATTCTTTGTCTGACATTTCAACTGTTTCAGTGTCTTAGGTTCAGTGATTAAAGAATCCTGGTCTCTTGCAGGAGACGTGTTTCCTTTTTCATGTTTCCTGTATTTGTGATTTGTGCATCTGTAGGAGTGATTCACTTCCTGTTTTATTTAGGTGTCCTCTTAGTGACTTTCTTTTATCACCATCTCCAGTGTCACTCCCACAGAGGAGTGTACAATACCTAACCAATCCAAATATAGAAATACACTTAAAAACACTTAAAGCCAACTGCTATACCACCAATGCCCATAGAACAAAGAATGGTAGATATAATAGAGAGTAAGCTATGAAGTTACAAAATATTTAGAGTAAAGGTATAAATAGTATTTGCCTGAAATAAGAGAGGGCTGAGAAAGGGGAGACAGAAGCAATGCCTTGAGGAATGAAGTAAAAGAAAGGTAAAAGGAGATCTACAAAGGAAATGAATATGAGGAAGAGTGAGAGAAAGGAGCTAAAGATTTTAAAAATATATTTGCATGATAAAGAAAAAGATACATGAACAGAATTAGGTAAACATAAGGAGAATACTAAGAAGTAGTAAGCCTAAAAGATTTGAAATAAATAGAAAAAGAGAGGTAGGTGGAAAAAGGTTAAAAACCTATAAAAGAAAAAAGATAAAAATTACATTAGAAAAAAGGAAATGAGGAAATGAAAATTAACAGTGGAAAGTGAGAAGAATAAATAATAATAATAATAATAATAATAATAATAATAATAATAAAACAACTGACACTGGACACTGACTTACTCACCTGCAGCCCCAGCATCTCTGGGAGCAGATACAGGAGGATCTTGAGCCTGAGGTTAGAGGCAGCCTGTGCAATTCAATTTGATCCAGGCTCCAAGCAAAAATAGCAAAATAGGCTGGGGATACTGCACACTGGCACCGCACTTACCCCATGCAAAACCCTGTGTTCAATCTCTAGCACAGCAGGAAGATAAAAAAAGAAGGAAGAAAAAGTACTGGAGGAGCTTCTTTCTGTGGCTTCTAGTGTTGGGGTCTGGTAGGTGGAGTGGTCAGTTGATGATGGGGCCTTTTTATCTGAGCATGGCTCATTGTTGACACCCTCTATAGTTCCTGTCAGGAGATGGAATTGTCTTCTCTCCCTGGGTGGTAGGGCTTGCTTCTGAGCAACTTTCCCAATCCTCCTGCCTCCTGCACCTCTCAGTGTGTCAGCATCCTGTCTCCTCCCTCACTGTAACTGCCTGCTCCCATACTGAAATTGTGGTAGGGCACCCCCAGGCTCTCCACAGATGATAACCCTTTCTTTTCAGGCCTTCTGAAAGCAGTCTCATACACTAGGTTCCCTCTCAAGGTGGCGTCAAGCCATGGCCCTCTGAGACATGGCCCTCCAATACATGCAGTGTGGGAAAGAGAATCACTTCTCTAATGGTGCTCTCCTCCGTCAGGAAGAGCTACTGTCTCACCACATCTCCAGAAGAGTTCAAGGGCTTCAAGGACTGTGGGCTTGTCTTCTGGGACTGTTAGTCTGTCTGGTGGAGCGGGTGGAGCTGTCTGGCTTACCTCTTTGAATGAGGGCTCTGTTTCCCCTCCCCCACGGGAAGCCACCGTGGGAGATGTGCCCTGCACAGTCCCTGTCACTGTTCCACTGTGTTTTGTAACCTAGCAGCATCTCAGAATCTTCTCTGTGGTTTCTGTGCTTCTCCAGACCTTCTTTCTTTGGAGAAGAGTCTATTCTTTCATATTCTAACTCCTTTGTTATATCACACAGAGGCTACCTTTAATCCACCATCTTAAACTGGAAGTCTGTTGTTTTTTAACTTGAATGAAAGCACTATTATTTGGGAAATGCCTAGCTTTCAGATATACCTGTATAGAGATTTCTGCAATGTAATTTTTTTTTTTTGGCATGGTTCTGGAGCATTGAACCCAGGGTGCTCCTCCACTGAGTTGCACCTCCAGCCCCCTTTTATGTTTTTATTTTGGGACACGGTCTTGCTAAGTTACACAGGCGGCCTCAGACCTTGAACTCGCAAGCCTCCTGCCTCAGCCTCTGGAGTCACTGGGATTACAGGTGTGCGCCACCGCACCCAGCTTTCTGCAATGTAATTTCAATATTGACATGAACTGTGATCAGAGATTTGGGGCAATGTCATTTCTTAATAGTTTTCTGATATTTAATCTTTAAAATCTCAGGATCTTATTTCTAGTGCTTACCTACACTTAAAATTCCCAGGACCTCTATTTGTAGCGTGCAACATGTATTGTCTAAAGATTATTGAGAGCATTTTTCTTCACTTTTTAAAAGTGTTTGATTCCCTCTTGATTTCTCAGTAAAACATCAATAAGCTAACTCTATGTTGAGGAATTTGTTACCTTTTTTTTTTTTAACCAAATGATATTTATAACCCACAGAGTGAAATTTTAAGCTGCCAGTATCCTTGCTATTTTAGGATGCACATTCACAAGGTGAGGTGGTATCATGCTTGGAGAAAGGCCTGGTGAAGGAAGCAGAAGAAAAGGACCCCAAGACTCAAGTCTCTGAACTCTGCAAGAAAGCTATTCTGCGGGTGGCTGAGCTGTCCTCGGATGACTTTCATTTAGACCGCCATTTGTATTTTGCTTGCCGAGATGATCGGGAGCGTTTTTGTGAAAATGTGAGTCAGCGAAGCAGCTCTTCTTCTTTTCTTCCTTTTCTTTTTAACTATCTAATAGTGTATTCCAAAATAAGCCATCACAGATCCTCATATGTAGAAAAGCCACTGAAATGGAAGATGGACTTGGTTTCAAGATAACAGAAAATAGAATTGGGTGTTCAGCCCTGAAGATGTTAACATGTGGTTAAGGGTTGGCTTTTGACAATCTCCACACATTGTTTTTTCTACTTTATCTCACTTCTCAATTTCAGTTCTTGGGAGTCTGTTTTATCTGTAAGAATCTTATCTTACCAGAGAATCCTGCTCATCTCTATTCTGTGGCTAAAAATGGCACATGACATTTATTTATATGATTTGGGCTAAAAACATGAAGAAAACAGGAGATACCTAACTTTTAAAACCAAATCCTTATATAGTACCTCCTAACCCATTACACAACTTTCTTTCCCCTTCCTTTCTCCCTCCTTCCCTTCCTTCCTTTTTTTTCCTCTTTTTCCCTTTTTCTTTCTTTCTTTTCCTTCATCCCTCTCTCCCTCACTTCCTTCCTTCCTTCCTTCCTTGCATTGTACCACTGAGCTATATCACTCAGCCCCCATAGAGAACCTTTAATCTTCATCCTCACAGCAAGGGACTAAGAGTGACAAGTACATCTTTTCTGCCTGCTGCTTTGAAATAATAGCATTAGGAAGCAGAGCCACCATTTATAAGTTGTAAGAAAGGAGACTTACTCTGGCACTTCTCTTGGTTCTCTAATTGTCAATATATTTAATAAAAAGTTCAACATGAAATTGTGAATGTTTTGCAGCATAACTACATAGCTAATAGTAGTAATAATGTGTATGTTCTATCTTACAGACACAAGCTGGTGAAGGCAGAGTGTATAAGTGCCTCTTTAACCATAAATTTGAAGAATCCATGAGTGAAAAGGTATTACTTTGAAACAAACTAATATCTTATTAACTTCTTAAAGCTTTCACAAACCATCTTTTATACAATTGTCCCACAGTACCTACAGAAGGTTGTTTCTGGGACCACCTATGGATACCAGAATCCAAGAATGCTTCAGTCCCTTATATAAAATGGCATAATGTTTGCATATAACCTATGCCCATTCTATGTACTTTAAGTTATCTCTAGATTGCTTATAATACTTGATACAATCTAAATCCTCGGTAAGTAGTTATTATACAATATTTTTTAGGGAACAATTACCCGAGAAATATCTGTAAGTGCTTAGTACAGACACAGTTTTCTTTCTCCCACATATTTTCAATCTCCAGAAGTAGAGGACCAACTATATCCAAATAGGAATGGCTAGTAAAGCATACTCTTTTCAGAACTGAGACACTTACGTTTAAGTAGAAAATCAAGGTATATCTGGGCATTGGATGTAGTGGCACACCTATAATCACAGCACTAGGAGGCTGAGGTGAGAGAATTGCTAAGTTTGAGGCCGACCTGGACTACATAGTAAGACCCTTTCTCAAGAAACAAAAAGACAAACTAAATAAATAAATACCTGCTTAAACCTAGAAAATGAAACTGATGATAAGATGTAGAGAGAGGAAAGTCACTGAGAATTAATTTTGGGAGTAAAATTGGAGAATTTTATATCAGAATCACACTGAGTCCTTGTCTACATACACAGGCAGTTTAAGCTAACCAAACTAATGTCCCTCACAGATTACCAGCTATTTAATTTTTCAGCAGCTTTCTCCTTAAACATCCTCATTACTACTATACCTGTCCCTGGATGAATGACAGCTTCTTTAATCACTTCTTCAAGTAATTAATTTTGCAATCCTATCATCTGTTTTCCTGTGCAGCTGAAGAAATTTCTCGTTTAGCTTTCTTGATGTCAATTACTATTTACTACTATCTAATAAGGGCTGGGATTTAGCTCAGTTGGTAGAGCGCTGCGCTGCAGTCTACTGAGGTCCTGAGTTCAATTCCCAGCACCACACAAATGGGAGAAGGGCCTGGCAATCCACTCCCAAGGCAATCCCGAAACAGTCAGCCATTGAAAACCCTATGAGAGTCGCTATGAGTCAGATACCAACTCGACGGCACCTAACAACAACAACAACTATCTAATAAAAGTATAAAGTGGAACATCCAAGTATTGATATTAGTTGCCATTTCTGTCTTGGTGAACTTTATACCAGGGATGTGGCTGAAGAGGAGAATAATACTTTCTGTAAAGTTAGGATATACCAAACACTTATGTGTTCAAGACAGGTGCTATTGTAGCAGCAACTTGGAATTCACTATTGAATTTCAGTGTTTCCCAGCAATTTGCTTCTACCTCTTGCCACACTAGTTAGCACACCTGTGCCAAGTTTGCTTTTTTTTAACAGTACAAGGAAGAGTATGTTGAACCCAGGATCTCATACTGGCTAGGTGAGTGCTCTACAACTGAGCTGCACCCCCAGTTCCTTTTTTATTTTTACCCTTTTATTCTGAGACAGGGACTTGCTAAGTTGTGCAGGCTTCCTCTGGCCTCATACCTGCAATCCTCCTGCCTCAGCTTGAGTCACTGGGATTACAGGCATGCACCGTGGTGCCTGGCAAAGTTAGGCATTTGGTTGCTGACGTGTCTTGGCTGTGAATCTCTGCTTGTCTCAGTGATACAGATGAACAGCTGAGCCACATAAGTGGTCTTATTTTTGATATATTGTCTCTTTAGTGTCGAGAAGCGCTAACAACCCGCCAAAAGCTGATTGCCCAGGATTATAAAGTCAGTTATTCATTGGCCAAATCCTGTAAGAGTGACTTAAAGAAGTACAGGTGCAATGTGGAAAATCTTCCTCGCTCCCGGGAAGCCAGGCTCTCCTACCTTCTCATGTGCCTGGAGTCAGCTGTGCACAGAGGTGAGAATTCATTTCTTTTTATCTCTTAGATTCCTTTTCAGATTCATACTCTAAAACTTCTTTTACCTCTAAGTGTCTGTTTTCTCCTGTATTTGTTCTTCTGAGTATTTTTAATTGTTAAAAAGCATATTGTGTAGCATTTTTAAAAGAGAGTAGGATAACATGCCTAGGCATGTAAGCTTTGGGTTAGTGACTGGGTTTCACATTACGACTCTGTCACTAAACTAACTGAGTGACCATCTTTTATGTATTTGTTAGTTTTGTTTTAATTCCCTTTTAAGCTTTCCATATTGGCATTTATAGCTCAAAGAAGGGGAAAGCTAGACTGAATATTTGAAGCACAGTCTTTTCCACAAGCTTTATGTAGGCCAATAGGCATTGTTCTTCACATTTCATTTTTACCTCCAGTAGTTCTCTTACTGATAAGACTTCTGAACCAGGAGATGTAGCTCAGTGACTGAGTTTGTGCTTAGCATGCATAAAGTCCAGGTTAAATCCCCAGTACACACACAAAAGACTCCCACTGGCAAATCATTTGCATTCTCAGCTTAGAGGTATAAAATCTGTGTACTGCTACTAAAACTTTTGCTAAGTTCTAAGCTTTTCAGTGTACATATTAGCATAAGTGGCATATTTTATTCCAGACAGAAATGTGTGCTTTTAATACGTGGTGATTTCTCATCCTCAAGCACACCCTTCATGATGGTATGGCTTACATCCTAATTTAGGGCGACAAGTGAGCAGTGAGTGCCAGGGGGAAATGTTAGATTACCGACGCATGCTGATGGAAGACTTCTCTTTGAGCCCTGAGATCATCCTGAGCTGTCGGGGGGAGATTGAACACCACTGTTCTGGATTACATCGGAAAGGACGGACGCTGCACTGTCTGATGAAAGTAGTTCGGGGGGAGAAGGGAAACCTCGGAATGAACTGCCAGCAGGCGGTAAGGAAAAATTTTCTACTGCCACCTTGACTGTCAGATTGTATCAGTTTTAGAACCCCTTCTTGACACTTTGATTTCTTTGGGTCATTTCTGACAACCCAGTGAATCTTAGGTGTTAATGACCGGAAGAGAATATTGTTTATTTGGGCATAACTTAATAGTAATGTGGAATTTGCTACAGAACAAAAGTTTAAACTCATAATCAATTCAAAGAGCTATCTAATTGTTGTTAGTTGTTGTTAGGTGCCATTGGGTCAGGTCCAACTCATGGAGACTCATAGCAATCCTATGTACAACAGAACAAAACACTACCTGACACTGTGCCATGCCCAGCACTATTGTCAGTGCCACTCTGCTGTTCACAGGGTGGTTCTTGTGGTGGTGGTGGTGGTGACGGTACTGGAAATTGAACCCAGGGCCTTGCACTTGCATGCCTTAAAAGTGCTGTACCACTGAGCTGCACCTCTAGCCCATTTTTTTACTTTTTGAGACAGGATCTGGCTAAATTACGCAGGCTGTCTCTGGTCTGGAACTTGCAATCCTCCTGCCTCTGCATTCATAAGATTTTTGATGGCTGATTGTTTCTAGAGTGGGCTGCCAGGTCCTTCTCCCAAGCCTGCAGCATCTAGTATTCCTAGGCAGTGACACATGCTTATAATCCCAGCCACTTGGTAGGCAGAGGCAGGAAGATAGTGAGTTCAAGGCCAGAGACAACCTGCACAAGATAAATAAAAGATAGGACTGGGGTTGCAGCTCAGTGATGGAGCACTTGCGTAGCCTGCTTGAGGCTCTGGGTGCCACTCGCAGTACTGAAAAAAGAAAATGCCTTGTTTTCTGAAGTTTCTAAAGAAAGGGTAACTTGCTAAATAGGACTTAATAAAGACAGAATCAAGGGAAACCAGGTTCTGATAAATTAGAAAAGGCCCTTAACCAAAAGAGAATTTGCCTATCTTAATAAGTTTGGTTGAATTGAGGTTTGTGACAGAGTTGATATGAATTGAAATTTTCTGACAGTTTCTTTTTATTACTGATGTACAGCATAGCCTGAAGGATCAAAAAACCTTGTCATTTTTAGAATCACACCATCTTTTCTGGTGTGTTTGTTTGTTTGTCTGGTTTTGGTACTGGGGGCTGAATCCAGGGCCTTGCACATATTTTGCAAGTATTCTACTACTGAGCTGCACCCCCAGCCTCTTCTTAATTTTTTATCTTGAGACAGAGTCTCACTAGGTTACACAGGCTGCCCCTGGCCTTGAACTTTCAATCCTTCTGCCACTGCACCTGGCCTATCTTTTCTTATTAGACCAGGACAACTATGGATGGAAAGGCCTTTCTTTTGCCAACTCCAAACTTTACAATCAACACTATAAAGATATTTGGAAGAATTAGCACATTTTACTTGAGAAAATACAGTTATTTTTGGTCCAGAGTTCATAAGCAATTGAATAACTTCAGATCAGGTACATAATATAAAGTTAATTGTGGATATAATGCATCTGTTTCATTACTGTTACCCTTGTTTATTACTTTTTACAGGATCTGAGTATTTGAGCAGTTTAAAATACCATGTGTAACAGTAGAACACTGTACAATGAACTTTCGTTGAGGAAGCACAAAATATAGTTTAGTTTTGTATGGTAATATAGAAGGTTGAGGTTTTCCCCTAGTGAAACTTTAGAAAACCATAATTAGTTTTTTGTTTATAGTTTGCATTTTTATTAAAAAGTGTTACTTGAATTATATCCTCCTGCTAATCATATAAAATCAGAATTTTACACTCTGAAACAAAATTTTAATCTGAAACATAAATTTCTATAAATTTTGGATATGGAGTAAAATTTCATCTTAGCTTCAATTACTCATTCTGACCCAGAGTAGACAGTAACGTGTATATTCACCGTTATGCATCCTGTGTTGGGGAAAAATAGAGAAATATAGCCTCTTCTCTGAAACAGCGAGCCTAGCCAGAAGGAAGGAATCTGGAATTCACTGTGGGTTGAGTTTGTCACAGTGTAGTTCCTCTGGTGCAGTCCTTGCTGGTAATTACCCTAGGAAGTCTCTGTGCCAATGAAAATGCTTTGGTCCAGACCAAGAATGAATTAGGAGACAGTCTCTGCTGTATTTGCCTTTTATCCTTAATTCCTCCCTGAAAGGCTATGGAGGGAGGTCAGGGAAAAAAAAAAAATGTCTTTTTACTCAGCCTACACCTGTCATAAAGTGTTCAGAAAAAGAAAATAGACTAGTTTGACTTTATCTTGAGGCATATAGTTCACCACTAGGCCTTTTGAAATTTAGCTTGTTGAAAGAACTGATGACTCAACTTGAAAGGTAAGTATCACCCACATCAACCTTTGCACCCAGGACAAAGTGCTTTCTAACCTAGAGGGATGCCTCAGATAGTTAACTATGGTTTTTGTCCACATGAAAGAGTAGTCAAAGTGGGGAAAAAAACACTGTATTTTTATTTCTTTACTTACTTACTTTTTTTCTGTGGTACTGGGGTTTGAACCCAAGGCCTCATGCTTGCATACTTTGCAAGTGCTAGACCACTGAGCTGCACTCCTAGCCCCCTGCTCCTTTTTTTTTTTTTTTTTTTTTTTTTTTTTTTTTTTTTTTTTTTTTTTTTTTTTTTTTTTTTTTTTTTTTTTTTTTTTTTGGTTTTTGAGACAGGGTCTTGCTAAATTACATAAACTGCCTCTGGTCTCGAACTTGCAATCCTCCTGCCTCTGCCTCCCCAGTCACTGTGATTACAGGTGTGTGCCACCACATCCAACCTGGTTTTTTGTTTGTTTGTTTGTTTTGTTTTTTTGTGGTACTGGGGATTGAACCCCAGGGCCTCGCACTTGCATGCTTTGCAAGTGCTGGACCACTGAGCTGCGCCCCCAGCCTTTTTTTTTTTTTTTTTTTGCTTTTTGAGACAGGGTCTCGCTAAGTTACGCAGACTATCTCTGGTCTTGAATTTGCTTCCTCATGTCTCCGCCTCCCAAGCCACTGGGATTACAGGCGTGCACCACCGCGCCCGGCCGTATTTTTATTTTTATAGACTCTTATTTTTTAGCTTTTTCTCACAAAAACTAAAGGTATTCTCCAAAGAGAGACAGTCTTCCTTAGTCTTCTACATAATCTATGCTCTGTCAAATTAAGGACTGCTTTGAAGTTATTTATTTATTTGTTTGTTTTTGTTTCTTTAACACAGAGTCTCAATGTAAAGTGCAGGCTGGCCTTAAACTCACATCAATCCTCCTACTTTAGTCTCCTGAGCTGGGAGTACAGGTGTGTGTACCTGGTAATGAAGCAACTTATTTTGAGTGACTTTCTTTCTTTGAAAGTTTTCTTCCTTGTCAGACACTGTTGTACATGCCTATAATCCCTGCAATTCAGGAGGCTGACATAACAAAATCGCACGTTTGAAGCCAGAGGCAGCCTGTGCAGCTTAGCAAGACCCTGTCTCAAAAAAAGGGGCAGGGGGAGGCTGGGGTGCAGCCCAGTGGTTAGAAAACATACTTGCAAAGTATCTGTAAGTCCCTTGGTTCAACCCCTAGTAACACCAAGAAAAAAAAAATCTTGATACAGCAGACTTCAGTACTACCTGTCTGTAATTGACCATTAATTTTCCCTGTTCTGTGCTTAGGTTGATTTATTGCTCTCTCAACAAATAGTAAGCTATAAAGCATAAGGATAATTAGTATCTTAATGAGTACATACTCTTCCAAATTTACTGTGGTCATAAGCTATTAAGTTCTCTTCAGTTATGGCTGAACAAGTTGAGCCCAGGCTCTCTCAAGGCCTAAGACGACTGCCCAGTCTGTTCTCTACACTAATCATTTTTCTGAAGCCTTTCTCAAGTTTTCCTAAGTGTGTCAGGAGCTGGAATAGATACATAATCATGTAACAGGTCACACTCGTTGGGGTTTTATTGTTGTTTTTGTGGTGGTGAGAATTGAACTCGGCCTCACTCATGCTAGACAAGTGCTCTACCAACTGAGTTACATCCCCAGGCCAGCAGGTGACATTCTTACTGTATATTTCCTACACTGCCATCACTTATTCCAGAGTAGTAATGATCCCTTGAGCCACTAGTGAATGAGGCATTTGCTTTCTCTTTCAAATAGTAGCTGCAATCTACTACATTCATTGTGAGTTCTCAAATTTTTGTTTGTCAGCCATGGATATTTAACTGACACAGGCCTTGAGACTTCAGACCCCATGTTACTTCTAAGTTCCCTTAGAAAAGGATGTAAATATTTTGATCTTTGTCAACATACATTATAAGTAAAATTATCGTCTTGTTCACACAAAGTCTTTAGCTTCTCCAATTTGTCACTACAAATTTGTATAAATAACTTCCATCCCAGAATATTGGAAATCTTTCATGTCTCTCATTAATTTCTTTTAGGGTAGTAGAACTAGTTTTTTTTCATTTCCTTTGATCTGCAATCTCAGATAAATTGTGAAGGCTTTACATGGGTTGCTGGTGGGAGGGTCACAGGTCAGAAGCCTGAATATCAGGGAAGGCCTCTAGAGAGAATAAACCAGTGACACAAAAAGGGCTCCAATTCTTTAATTTGGAGAAAAAGAACACACACCAGTAAGGATTGTAGTTTTCAAATTTCCTTTCTCTTATTTAAGACTCCCACCCAGAGCCAGGTGTGGTGACACATACCTGTAGTCCCAGCACAAAGGAGGCTGAAGCAGGAGGTTTGTGAGTTAAAGGATAGCCTAGGCTACATACCAAGTTCCAGGCCAGCCTAGGCTACATAAAGACCCTGTCTCAAAAAACAAAACAAAACAAAAAACAATCAAAAAGATTTCCCAGCCTAAACACAATCTTCTAGCCATATCTATAAAATATTTTGTACTTTACCCTGTTTTCCCATGTAGCATTATTTCTTATAATCTAAAGAAACTAAAACTTAGAGGTTAGTCAACTTGTCCATATTCTCAAAGCTGATGTCACTCCAAGGCAGAACCATTAATAGAACTCAGGTCTTCTGATTCTTAATATAGAGATTTTTTTACCTCGGTGCCCCAAATGCCTTCTCCTCAAAGACAGGGAAAGAGAATCCGAGGCACCTGTTCTCTTGCCTTTACTCTATGACAAAGGATGGACTAAGCAAAAGTAGATGTTAAATAGTGTATTCTCAGTTTCAGTTGCATAATGACAAGCATTTTTCTATATCTTTATAATGAACAAGCTGTAAGTTACTGCTTGGTTGTATAAAATAGTTAAGGAAAAAATAGGAAACTACAAGTATATTTGTTTTAATACCAGTTTTGCTCGGCGCAGTGGCACATACCTGTAATCTCAGCAACTTGGGAGGCAGAGTCAGGAGAATCGCAAGTTCGAGACCAGAAGCAGTCTGTGTAATTTAGCGAGATCCTGTCTCAAAAAGTGAAAAAAGCATTTGCAACACATGTAAGTGCAAGGCTCTAGGTTCAACCCCCAGTACCGCAAAAAAAAAAGAAAGAAAAGAGAAGAAAAAAGAAAATACCAGTTTCATTGCCCCTAAATATACATTCATGTTAGGACCAAATTAGATCTCTAACTGGAGATATGTTCCTTTACTCTCCTCTACTCAAGTTTAGTTTGGCCCTGAGTGTCAGAATTTATAATCAGACTAATGAGTAGACAGAAAAGAGGAAAGAGGCAGTCTTCATAGTGACTTTATAAATACCTTTTGTTTTGCAGCTGTATATGCATGGTAGATAAGCAGTAATCACATTGACTTAAACAGAAAAACTTTCAGCAAGGTATAGAAACCCCTTAAAAAGTATTTGGCAAGGATACTTGAGCTTGGCCAATTACAACTGTAGTACCTTGTTAGAGTACGTTGTGGTGTGCCAGACTGGCCAACTGATGTATAACAAAGCAACACTGTTCTTCTCTGGTGTATAAGTGATTTTCTTCTTCCTTAATTTTTTTTTAATCCAGCTTCAAACACTGATTCAAGAGACTGACCCTGGCGCAGATTACCGTATTGATCGAGCTCTGAATGAAGCTTGTGAATCTGTGATACAGACAGCCTGCAAACACATACGATCTGGAGACCCAATGTAGGTTCTCTTATTTGTGGCATTATCCATATTGTCTTTTACTTGGCAGCACAGCGAACATTCCCTCAAATGACTTTTGGGTGTTTTAATATCTTGACAGAAATTTTGTTGACTGGGAACACGTACCAACTTTTGCTAAAACTAGTATTGGAGTTCAGATTTTCAGTCTGTCTCCTCCATGATGTAGAGACATCTGAAGTCAGCACTGTGATGATATTTGTTGGCAGTGACTGGTCATGTATGGGCCTATCCATTATGTCACTGAATAACTTCATATAAGGCAGATGAAAATGCAGTAGAGACATAGGGTAAAGTGACACACACACACTGTACTTTGTACTTTTCCTCCTATTTGTATATTGACTCATTGTTTACCTTAGCTATTTGATAATCATTGTTGTTAGATGCCTTCGAGTCAGTGTCCCACTCATAGTGACCTTACATGCACCAGGCAAGAAACACTATTGTCAGTGCTTCTCTGCCATTCGTAGGGTTTTCAATGGCTTATTGATTTTTGGGAGTGGGTTGCCAGGTCCTTCTCCCAAGCCTACAGCACCTGGTGTTCTCAGGAGGTCTCCCATCCAGTACTAACCAGGCCCAACCCTGCTTAGCTTCTGAGATCTGACAGGATCAGACACCACAGTGGTATAGCTGCAGGCTGATAATCATTAGAAAGTAGTTAATTGTAATTGAAACAGAAGACAAAATGGATTAGTTGGAGGGTTTGATCATAGACACAGTGAATACTGAAGTTGTATCCAAGATCTAGGAAAGCTGAATAAATGCTATGATAAAACATTTAATCCTTTTATATTACTTCTATATGACATGGCAGATGGATTGACAGTGTCTGCAACAATAGGCTTAAACATAAATAAGATCGTTTACCTGGCACAGAGTCGGCAAGAGTTTTGATCTGCTGTACATACGGTTGTTATGAGTTGGACTCGACTCGATGGCACCTAACAACAACAATATATGATATGAAAATAGTTCTCAAAGTAGATTGCAAATAAGAAACAGGTTTCCCATTCTGCAGATATTTTTGTACCTTGCAGCTGACAGTACCCAACAATAAAGTGAACACAGTTAGGCTTATCATCATTCTGCTCTGTGAAAATGCGTGATGTTCACACTGTGGTAGAAAATTAAAATCAGTATTCTTCCTTAAAGCTGTGTATGTTTGGAGGAGGTAGTAAATACACTTAAACTAAAAATGTCTACCAATATAATAATAACTGCTTCAACTAAAAAAGAGGTAGGGGAGAGCCAGGAAAGGGACTAGCTGCTCAGAGTCAAAAAAGATTTAAGATATTTTTCAGTTAAATGCAATATGTGGGCCTTTGCTGGGTCCCAATTTGAACAGACATGTAAAAACCATGAGATGATTGGAAAATTTGAAACTGAACAGGGTATTTGATATTAAGGATTTTGTATTTCTTGGTGGTGTGAGATTGGTATTATGTTCTCATTTTAGAGAAACATGCTCAAGTATTTACTAATGAAATGATACAGGGTCTGAGATTTGCCTCAAAATATCGGCAAAGGGCATAAAGTTAAAATAAACTTAGCCACAAGATAATGAATCTGTGGGGAAAAAAAGGTGGTCAATTATCATTCTCTACTTTTGTGTATAAGGAATTTGTCATAATTAATAGTTAAAAATAAAGCACAGATCTTGTACATAGTGAGTTCCAGTGCAAAATGGCTGTAAAGTTGATAGAAGACATAATCATTGTCATGTTCAATTAATTTGTGTGATTCCAAGAGAAATAAATCCTGTTGCCCTAGGAAAATAGCTAAAGGGCTTTTTCTACCAACCAAGGAAATATATTGAAGAGTTCTGAACCTGTCATCAGGACACTTCTTTCTCTTGTTACAATTTCAACTCTTTTATGGCTAGGATCCTTTCATGCCTGATGGAACATTTATATACAGAGAAAATGGTGGAAGACTGTGAACACCGTCTCTTAGAGCTGCAATATTTCATCTCCCGAGATTGGAAGTGAGTATTTTGAAGCCAGCATAAGTCATTGCCTCAGCCTCTTCTCCTGTGCAGTCAGTATCACCTCTGTTTATGTATGGTTGTTTGCTTGTTTGTCTGTGTTTGTTTGGTACTGGGAATTAAACCTAGGGTGTTATGCATCCTAAGCACACACTCTGCCAATAAGATAGTTCCTCACCCCTTATCTATATATTTTATAATAATCCATAGGGAATTATTTTCAAATTCTATGCTAACTAGCATACTCTGACCCCCTAAAAACCTATATGTTTTGCTTCTACAGCAGTCTCTAAAAGCACAGTCAGAGCACTGCCAGTCTGTGACAAGCATCCCTGTTTACCACCACTGTGGATGTCAATGTCAAAATGTTTCTGGTACTACAAACATCTATCTGAAAGGAACTCTAGCACCTATAGGGACAGCAAAAGCATCTTCAGATAGAATTCTAAGAAGATAATAGTGCATTTGTATCTTTATTGATTTGTACTGGGAGTGGGAATTAGCTTTTATTTCTTTAACTCTTCAAAGTTATTTATTCTGTCTTGAGTTTTTATCAATAACTGACAACTTAATTCTCTAATTCCCTTCTCATCTTGTTAGAAAAAAAAAGGAGGGTGAGGATGAACTAGGAGAAGGAGGGAGGGCCTCTGTTGCAATCAGAACTACTGTAATGTATTGGCTGCGTTCCCCTGTCTTTCCAACTTTTGTTTTCCCTTCACCTCCTGAGCCACTGATAATGGATCCCACTGCTTCTACTTCCCAAATTCAATGGCTTCCTGGTTCACTTGTTTAAGCCACTAAACTTTTTCTGGTGATTAATCTAGATTTTGTCCACATGCTTTAGTAGAAAGAGAGAACTTGAAGATTTGATGTGTTTTTACTTCTGTTCCTTCAGATTAGTTCTACAAACCAGGATATGGTGACATACCCCTTTAATCCCAGCGCTTGGGAAGCTGAGGCAGGAGGATCTTGAGTTCAAGGCTAGCCTGTGCTACCTAGTGAGACCTTGGCTCAGGAAATAGATAGATAGATAGATAGATAGATAGATAGATAGATAGATAGATAGATAGATAGGTAGGTAGGTAGGTAGGTAGGTAGGTAGATAGGCAGGCAGGCAGGCAGGCAGATAAATCTGTCTCTGGAAAGGATCTCAGAAAGCTGGGCAGTAACTTCCCTATGCTTGGTTAGGCCATCTGAATTCAAATTAACCAAGTGTTTACTGTGCATGTAGCCTTAGTGTGAAAACTGTGGTTTCTCCTCCTCTTCATTTCTTTCCCCCATGATATAAAAAAAGTCATAACTTCTTACTAAATATTAGCTTTTCTCCTCCCATTAAATAGCCCTCTCCTACAGTCAACAGTATAGTGTAGACAGAATTAAGCATTCCTTGGTATGATTTTGAGAAAAAAAGCAGACTCATTGCCTAATCCACTGTCCCAAGATTCAATGTTAAATGTTAAATTTTATAATTTGATAAGCATATTCAAAGAAACTAAACAAATCACTGCCTTCATTTGCATGGGAAGAGGACAAGTAGCAGTTTAACTACAAAGAAAGTAGAATAGGAGACTGTTTATCTTGGCATTTCTTGATCTTGCTGAATCTAGTATACCACATAGGATTCACTGCATTCATACTTAGGAAAAAGCATTTAGTAAAAAGTTGTGAATTGCCTGGCAAGTTGCTATAACCGTAGTCTCCTCTTTTCAGCCCCACAAATGTGAGTGCTAAATTTAGCCAGGACTTGTCCGGTACCTTACATCTTTGAGGTAGAATGTATGTTTTCTGCATGAAGGTTAACAGAATTCTACAGATTGACCACAGTGTGTCCAGTAAGAATGCCATTCAGGAATATACTTTTGCATATCTGCTGTCTTCAGTACCCTGGAGATGATTATGTGTACTCAAGCAAGCACCTGGTAAAAACCTTTAGCCTGTGTGAGAAAGAAAAATGTGGTAAATAGTAGTTCTCTTTTAACTTTTAAGGCTGGACCCTGTCTTATATCGCAAATGCCAAGGAGATGCTTCTCGTCTTTGCCACACCCATGGATGGAACGAGACCAGTGAACTTATGCCTCCCGGAGCTGTGTTCTCTTGTTTATATAGACACGCCTACCGCACAGAAGAACAAGGAAGAAGGGTATGCAGCCACTGTTGGTTTCTTCTATCATTTTTTTTTAATAGTGTGCTGTGTATTGTTCTGATTTCTGTCATCCTAGGGAAACTTTCTTAGTATATTTTGTAGGGAGGGTATTGCTGTACTACCAGAAACTTCTTCACTCAAGGAGTATCCCTGCACTTGCTCTACCCTTCTTTCCATCTGATTATGTTTTCAACAGAGTGGGTGTACCTTTCCAGATTTTTTCTTTATATTACCAAAATCTGAATCACAAATGAACAGTTAGATTCTGCTGTCCCAACTTTATTTCGCTTCAAAAATCCATTAGAGGCTTTTAGCCAGAATATAAAAGGTTCTTTAGGCTTCTTCCCTTGGCAGCTGAACACAAATGCCTATATTAATGAGACCTCTCTGACAATGCACTACTTGGAGCAGAAACTACCATACTCCAGTCTCTTGTTATTTGTCCCAGCTGCTAACTTTTGGTGGGATATTTGCATGAGCTTTGTGCTCAGGGAACATTGGCTGCCTTCTGGTACCACACTGTCATGCTGCCTGTGCTCCACAATGGCCTGAGACCCTGTTGCACTTCAGTGCTGCATTTGTTTCAAGTGCATGTTACAAATACCCCTTCTGAGCTCAGTGCAAAAGTCTGACTGTCTAGGATTCAGAATGTGGAGACTTAAGAAAAATGTCATATATTTCAGTTGCTAAAAGCCTAACCCCATTTTTATTCAATGATTTAAGAAAACATGGGACTTGGCTACATTTTTCTGGATATAATGATCCTCTCATGAGCCATAGGGGCTCCTATGTCCTGGCATCTTGCTAGTCACTAAATAGGAAGTTCCTTTTCTTGTAATGAGGAAAGGGTAGAATCCAGTGTGCTATTTAAAAATATATACTTTTTTAAAAAATTGGAGCATAATTCATATAAGGTTAACCATTGTAAAGAGAAAAATTCAGTGGCATTTGGTGCATTCACAGTGTTGTACAACCACCACTTATATCTAATGCCAAAACATTCCGTGACTACAAAAGGAAGCCCTATGCCCATTAAGGACTTAGTGTCCATTCCCCTGTCCCAGGTATCCTGGCTTTTTTAGGATGAGAAACTGACTCTGTCAGTGATAGCTGTCTTCTGGCCCTTCCAAAAATACCGGTTTTCACCTGCTTCAGTCTCTGATCATTCTACATATTTCTTCTAGAAGAATCTGGTCCTGCCTTGTATGATTATTGCCTGCTTGTTCTGATTTAGGTCAGTTTGAACTCAGTTGTCCTGGACCCAAGTGTGTGTTCTCACCTGAGTCAAAGCTGATGATCTGTCCATATGCATAGAGTGTCAAGTGAATTCTGCTAAACAGAAGTTCTCTAATTTGAATGAATCCAGTTCACTTTTATTAGGATAGTCTCAGAAAAGGATATTATTTTATATCGTATGTTAGAAAATGCTAAATTTATAATTGCAGTCTTAGAGATAAGAACTTTTAGAAGCTACCTACAGCATTCATTTCTTATTCTGAAAGAGAGCCAAAGTATAAAGTTCAGGAGAAAAACTGCAGAGTAATTTGTTAGTTTCCCAGCAATAGGTTTGCTCTGCCTAGAGTCTTCATGTATTTGTTTTGTTACTTTTAAGGTCTTTTGCTCATTCTTTCTCATGTAGCTCTCACGGGAGTGCCGAGCTGAAGTCCAAAGGATCCTCCACCAACGTGCCATGGATGTCAAGCTGGATCCTGCCCTCCAGGATAAGTGCCTAATAGACCTGGGGAAATGGTGTAGTGAGAAAACAGAGACTGGCCAGGTAGGTGTTAGGACTTCTTGTTTATATTACAATAACAATGTTAACGACACATTTTATATGGGATACCCCATGAAGTCCATCTCTGTTTTAATTCACAGGTTTGATTTGTTGTATTATTCAATGTTCTATCTACAAGAAATCCTCAGGAGCTTTTACTTTGGTCTTTATATCAAGAATAATTGTATTTTTCCTAAGCAGCTACTTTGTTTTTATGTTATGGTTACTGTGTTTTGTAACTCATTTTTTAACTTCTTTATGTTACCCCTTAGAAAGTTTAGAGCCAGAACCAGGCATGGTGGCACACTGTAATCCCAGTACTCAGGAGGCTGAGGCACAACAACAGAAACAAAAACAAAAAGAACAACAAAGCTTAGAGCCAAAAGTATGGCCTGCCTCTAACTGGTATATACAATTCTGTGGTAGGCAGTTTTGTACTGGGCTTACTGCTGGATCCATCCTGTTTTCCTTAACATATTTTCCTTTTCTTTCCTCTTCTTTTACTCATTCTTAATTCATTTTATTTTGCTTTTTTCTTCCTTTTATAAGGACATTAAGTACTATTGATAAGTGAAGTGTGAATATACTCATACATATACAAATACTATTATGCACAAATGTGCATGCCCTAGACTAGCACTACAATGTATGTAGAAGTGGTATTATTTTTCCCACCTAGTTGACCAAAGTGAGGCTCAAGAGAAACAAAATGTATTCACTTCCTTAAGTAAAACTCAAGTCTAATCCTAACTAGGCATTAATTATATTATAATCTCTCCATATAGAAAAGAAGTAGCCCCCAAGAATTGCATGCATGCTCTTAATAGTTCCTTAGGATTATGTGCCTAGTTTTAGGAAAAGGAAAAAAAACGATATGTGACTGCACATTACGTAGGAGGGCAGTATGTCTTCCATCATGAAGCAGCATAATCAGAGAGGAATAGCTACTTGTTTAAAGTCATGTTAATACTAGAACAAGGAGTGGACTCAGACATTTAGGCTTCATCTGTACCATTACAAAACCCATTCTGAAATTAAAATATTAAAAAGTCGCTTGCATAGGAGTTGGCCTGAAGAAGCCCCATGGCTTGGGTATAGGAATATCATTTTCAGCAGTCTGCTTCCTGAGCCTGCTACAGTTCTGTTGGGTTTATTGTTAGAAAATATCCGTAGTTTAGCTTTCTGCTGCCTCTGTCCAGAACAAAGAGTGTGTTGATACAGAATCCCAGGGAAGGGTTTCCTTTGTACTCTTCCATAAACATTTAGAAACCTGCACTATGTCACAGCCCATCGCTGAGAAGCTAAATCTAAGAAAGGATTCCATGAATAAGATTTTTCCCTTAGCCATTTATTTATTTTATTCCCAGAAGTTTGGTGCATTTTCCTTTAGGCTTCTCCACCCCCCTCCATCTGGCTGTAGTATAATTCCTCCAACCGTTCTCCTCCCTTCCTATTCTAATTTTAAAACAGAGAGATTCTTGCAAAATGGTCAATAAGTTAAACATGATCCCTCAACAGAGCACTCTGCTGAGAAGTAGCTGTTATGCTTTGGGAAAGTGAGCTCATGCTGCACTTAACTCTGAGCCTCTAAAAGGAAGAGTGTTGAGTAAGGCTACAAGGCAACTCCAGCTCAGTTTCCAAAAGCCCAGACAAAATAGCCTTTAAATATCCAAACCCTAATATGCTCACTTGCTTTGGAATTTCCTTCAGAGGATCCTCCTGTGTGGGCTGGGTTAGAATTCCTAGTCTGACTTGCAGAAGCTTTCATCCCTGTGCTATGTTTCAGACCCTGGGTCCCCACCTACTTTGCCCATGAATAATCAATGTAATCCATGCCTTCATTGTGAATTTGCTATCTAGTGATCATTATCAAAGTACAAATTTCAAATGAGAGGTAAAAATTATTAAAACAATTTAAAAATGGAATGGCAGAATATTAATGGAGTGGAATAAAGTTTAATTAAACTTTGAGGACACTCAAAGACCAATTCCTGTTGGACTTGGAGGTTAGGCTTTCAGCAAGGTTTGCATGACTGGTTTACCTCCTTGGCCCTCTTAACTACCCTACTACATTAAGTAAAATATCTTTTCAACAATCTGCTTGGGGAATCAAATAAAGCTTTTGTGTTCTGTTCAGTGTTGTTGTTGTTGTTGTTAGGCACCGTCGAGTCGGTATCCGACTCATAGCGACCCTCATAGGGTTTTCAATGGCTGAGTGCTTCGGGATTGCCTTAGGAGTGGATTGCCAGGTCCTTCCCCCATTTTTGCGGTGCTGGGAATTGAACTCGGGGCCTCAGAGACTGCAGCGCAGCGCTCTACCCACTGAGCTAAATCCCAGCCCCAGTGAGGTGGTTTTAAAAGGAAGAGAAAAGGAAGACCAGTTCAAGAGTATACACTGGCTTGCCTCCCCTTGCACACTTATGTGACTCATGAACACCAAGGGCTTGCCTTTTTATGTGCAGGAGCTTGAGTGCCTCCAGGACCATCTGGATGACTTGGCTGTGGAGTGCAGAGACATAGTGGGCAACCTCACCGAGTTAGAGTCCGAGGTAAGCAGTGTGTGGCTCCCTGGAGGAAAGGGGCCTGCCAGCGGCTGGCCTTTCTTGATCACTTCTCCTATTTCTACACTCTCGAGATTTCACAGCCTTTGTCAATCAAAAGAAACCTAATCAGACTCTCCCCATTTGCTTCATAAAGAAATACATTGTATTCTGTCCCAACCCCTTCCCTCACTTCTCTAGAAAAGCCCTCTGTACAGTTAGCCCTGTGGTTTTCTTCACAGAGTTATCACAGTGTATAAACCTTTATCCCTCTTGTGAAAAGATAGCTGCTACTCTTCAAATTCTGAATCACATTCAAGAATAATCCATGTATTCTTATCTCTTATCTTATAGCTCTTTTACTTAGGCCACTTGGTAATGTCTGTATGTTTAGTAAAATAAAAATCTGGGACTTCCAGTTACATGTGGAAGATCGAACACGTGTTCATCTGTGTTACATCCTAAAACCTACTAAAATATAAAACATGATACTAAAAATCTCATAAAGGGTAGGCATGGTGATGCACGCCTGTAATGTTAGCTATTCAGGAGGCTGAGGCAGGAGAATCAAAGCCTTCCTAGCCAATGTAGACCCTATTTCAAAATGAAAATTAAAAAGGGCTGAAAAGTAACTCAGTGGTAGAGTGCTTACCTAGCATACATGCTATCCTAGGTTCATCCCCCCAGTACCCAAAACAAACAAATAAAAAACCTCATAAACATAGGCACATTATTCATAAATACAGAAGTTATCACCATGGCAGGGAAGCAGCTATAAAAAACTAAAGTTACCTTATGGGGACAGAAATCAGAGAAACAGAATTGCTATTTTTTTCATCATAAGCCTTTCAGTACTGTTTTAATTGTCAAAAATGACAATAAATGAAATTTAATTTCTCAACAACTCCTATTTTTGTTTTCTAGTTTTCAGAAGTCTGTTGCCTTCTCTCATTTTCCATCCTCTCCTCTCCCATTCTTCTTGTCCTTGTGAGCCAGTGAGGACATTCTTAGTGTATTGCTCTTTTAAGGAAGATGTTACTTCAGCAGCTAGTCTGCCCAGGGTTGTCTTACTTACATACATTTAGCAGTTATTCCCCAGAAATAGGGCTTGTCATCTGACTAAAGTCAGTGATCTGGCTTATGAGCTTATAAGCAAAAGATGTATGTCACTCCTATTTTCATTTTCAACTGTTTAGCATTTTAGAACAATTCTAGGGCCTTTACATGTTCTAATATTATTGCTGTTGTTGTTGATGTTAGGTGCCGTCGAGTCGGTACCCGACTCATAGCGACCCTCATAGGGTTTTCAATGGCTGGCTGTTTCGGGATTGCCTTGGGAGTGGATTGCCAGGCCCTTCTCCCAAATGAAGTTGTTGTTGTTTGCCTTCGAGTCATGTCCGACCCATAGCAACCCTCATAGGGTTTTCAATGACAGATTGTTTCAAGATTAGCCTTGGGAGTGGGTTGCCACGTCCTTCTCCCATTTTTGCAGTACTAGGAATCGAACTCGGGACCTCAGAGACTGCAGAGCGGCGCTCTACCAACTGAGCTAAATCCCAGCCCAATATTATTGCTAGATGTTTCTTTATGCCACCTGTCTTAATTTTGTCTCCTCTTTTGTTCAGGCACAGGAGGAATCTGCCTCTAGAAATTTGCTTTTCAGCTATACAAGAGGAGCATTCTATATATTCTGGGCTATGTTGCCTAAATATTAGAATAGTTTCTATGCACATGTTAGACTGCCCATTGATGCCACTGATTCAGAAGGAGAAACTGCTCCTCCATCACTGCCTCTTTCTAAAGCAGAATGATTAATCTGTTTAATTTTCTACAGGATATTCAAATAGAAGCCTTGCTGATGAGAGCCTGCGAGCCCATAATTCAGAACTTTTGCCATGTAAGTCATGTCTAGAGGAACAAGGGTCAGAAACAGAACAAAATTCATTGGGACTCTGGCCATCAAGGGTATTGGTCTCATCTCTATCTTCAGCATTCTTTTTTCCTGAATGTTAGCCAGCTTTAGGAAGTAAAAGTTGGAAATGTAAATAAGATGAAGAAAGAGGGACCATTCTCCTGAGAAATGCTGTTTAATTAGCCTTTGGAGGTGCCCAGGTATGTGAGTAACAGTGGTAGATGAGATGCCCTTTGTAAGAAAACATGCAACGGAGAATCTGCCAGGAGTGTGGCTGAGTTGCTTCCAGGAATTGTTAGCAATAGTAGGGGCTTCCCCTTCCAGCAGTCTCCTTTGCACTTCAATGTTGGGGGAGTTCTGTTACCTTATTACTAAACTGAGGGAGTAAAGCACACCCAGCACCATTAGGATCTGACAACCAGGAGGCAGTATTCGATATTATCCCCAAAGCTAGCTGCTGGCATCATATGAGGACAATAAATAAAGCTGCTTGCAGTGGCTCACACCTTTAATCCCAGCAACTCAGGAGGTGGAGGCAGGAGGATTGTTCAAGGCCAGAGGCAGTCTGTGTAAATTAACGAGACCCTGACTCAAAATAGAAAGTAAAAAATGGGTCAGGGGTACAGCTCAGTGGTAAAGCACTTGCAGAGTATGTGCCAGGCAATGGGTTTAAACCCCACGTACTACAAAATAAATAAATAAAAATAAAAAGGATAGTGAGAGCCCTCATAGTACCTATTCTTGGCTCATGCAGAACAACTTGCTATATGAATTTTATTCCACTGAATTTTTATCTTTTGTGATTTCTCAGCTTATTTTGAATAATTTATCATATATTTCTTTTGTGAAGGCTTCTAGAACCAGTACCATTCACATTTTTTCATGGATTGAGCTACAGGTTGTATTCAGTAGTTGTTACAAATGACATATAAGAGTCTACTGTCTTCTCCAGGATGTGGCAGACAACCAGATAGACTCTGGGGACCTGATGGAGTGTCTGATACAGAACAAACACCAGAAGGATATGAACGAGAAGTGTGCCATTGGTGTCACCCATTTCCAACTGGTCAGTCAATTTCCTGTCTTAGCTGCTTGGATGAATCCCTTCCTCTTTTAGAACATCACCTCTGCTGTTGGACAATTACTTTGTCCAAGAATATGTCCTATTTTGAACTGCTCTAAGTAAACGTGGTTTTTCTCTACTGTGGCTAGGCACTTTGCTGGGCCCCCTGATGAGCAGTGATAAATGAGATGTAGTCTCTGCCCCTTGGGGGCATTCAATCTGGTGGGAATAGAAACAAGCAGGCATTTCCTGCTCCAGTTACAGTGCTCCCATGAGGTGTTTTAGTCTCTCTTTTAATGGTAGCACCACTGGAATCTATTGTTTTGTGTTAACTCTCCAGTACAGTGGCCCAGATGTTCACTACTCCGGACACTAAATCATACAACTCAGATCCAACATGTGAATAAGAAAGTTAGGCCATATTCTTCATAGTTACTATAAATAACTAAGGAAGTACTGGTTATAGCAGGTACTTCCTACAAGGGAGATGAGATCAGTCAGCTGAAGTATGGCCACTTCTCAGGCCATGTAATCCACCTACCTGCAGTCCACCATGCTGATGGGTACCCTTGCCTCAGCTTTGAGTCAGTAAATGATGCCAGCCTGAGTGTGTGATGACTATACTGTCTCCAGTGGTTTGAGGAAGAAAAACAAAGCCAAGGCAAGGGCTGGAGGGTGAAGGAGAGAAAGGACTTCCAGAGGAGGGACTAGGACAGCCTCTGTGGTGCTCACCTGTAATTGCAGCAACGTGGAAGGCAGAGGGAGGAGGATTGCAAGTTCTAGGCCAGAGGCAGCCTGTGCAACATAAGTAAGACCCTGTCTCAAAAATAAGGGAAGTGAGGGCCCTGGAGGTACAGCTCAGTGGTAGATCACTCACTTAGCTTCTGCAAGGCCCTGGGTGCAACCCTCTAGTACTGCCAAAAAAGAGTGGGGAGGAGAAGAGAGGGTACTAGGATAGAAAACTGTAGGAAGTGGCAGAGCAAACAAAGATCTGAGAGAAGAGTGCTTTGATCACAGGGTAGTTTTGTGTGATGAGAATGCAGCAAGGCCAGTGTGCTGTTGCACAGGGAGTCATGAGAGATCAGGCAGGTCAAAGTCTGAGACACAGGGCAGTCATGCAGGGTCTTCTGAGCAGGCTTCTGAAAGTGGTATGACTAAAATATCACCCACTACTGCTGACTGCAGCTTGCCACAAAGCTTCTGATTTTCTTTCTCATCATCTTTCAGGTGCAGATGAAGGATTTTCGGTTCTCTTACAAGTTTAAAATGGCCTGCAAGGAAGACGTGTTGAAACTTTGCCCCAACATTAAAAAGAAGTATGTAGCTTTTAACTGATCCCTTCAACCTCCTGAAGTCCTTCTTAACTACTGAGTGAATTTCCAGGATGTCAGGCAGCCTTTTCTGCTTTCTGCCAGAAGTCATCTGGAGACCTGCTCACAGTGGCTCATGCTTATAATCCCAGCAACTCAGGAGGCTGAGTCAGGGGTATCAAGAATTCATGGCCAGAGGCAGCCTGTGCAACTTAGTGAGACTGTGACTCAAAAATAAAAAAATTAAACATACAAGCTGGGAGCGCAGCCTAGTGGTAGAACATCTTGCAAAAGCATGTGTGAGCCTCTAGGTTCCACTCTCCAGGACGGGGGCATCGGGGGGAAAAGGGGGCAGGCAGGGACATGGCCTGGAGGTCTCCTGCATCTCTCCCTTGGTAGTGTGGCCAAATCCTTGTATGGTCTACACAGATTGTCTTCACAGTTGCCCAAAGCCACACCTGGTGGTAGGAGTTCTCATAAGGAGAACACAGGTTATAGGAACATTCCACTGAGTTAGTGAGAAACAGACCTTGACTCAGCATAGGAAGCAGGTCTTGAGAATGACATGGATATTCTTTGATGGTGTGACTGCCTGAATTCTTCTGTGTCGCTCTTTGAAAAGGCATGTTTCTAGAACGTATTTTCCCTCATATAAAGCAAGCTCCTGTTTTGCACTGGTTTGTGTACCTTTCAGGAATGAGTTTTACAATATGTCAAAGGCACAGTCCTAGAGTTAGGAGCAGCTTTGTGGTCACGTTCTAACAAGTAAGTGTTGAACTGTCCTTGCACATGTGTCCCCTCTCTTGCCTCCGCTCCAGTCAGGAATGAAATTAGCATTCTGGATATTGCCTGACTTCTATATGGTAGTCCTCCCTTAGCAGGGGATGCATTCTAAGATCCCAGTGAATGGATGCCTAAAACTACAGATAGTACCAAACCCTGAATATATTTTTTTCCTATACCTACCTCTGATAAAGCTTAATTTATAAATTAGGCACAGCAGGAAATTAATAAGAATATTCATAAAATAGAGCAATTGAAACAGTGCAGTAATAAACATAGGAATGTAATCACACTCTCCACATCTTATAGTACTATAGATCTTAGCAATCTCTGCCTAAGTTTTTTTTTTTTTTTTTTTTTTCTTATTAAGTCCACCACTTTCACCTTTCATCCCTTTTCACTTGAAAGCAGCACTTTATGACATCTCTTTGGCATATCTAAATTGCCAGTGTTGTTATTCTTGCACTTTGGAACCATCATAGGGGAGGTTACTGCATTTAGCACCAAAAAAAAAGAAGTCTTACAGGAAAGATGTTCAAAGCATGGTAAAAACAATTATGAATTCTGGGCAGATGGTTTGGCCCTTGCCCCTGCTCTAGCCCAGCTCTCAGGCCATCTGCCTGGTGTGGCTCCAGCCAGTCTCATGCCTTCTCCTTTCTTGGCAGGGTGGACGTGGTGATCTGCCTGAGCACCACTGTGCGCAATGACACTCTGCAGGAAGCCAAGGAACACAGGGTTTCCCTGAAGTGCCGCAAGCAGCTCCGGGTAGAAGAGCTGGAGATGGTAATGCCTTCCAGAGACCACAGGGCTTGGTTTTAGAAAGCTGGGGAGGGGCAGGGAAAGGTGGGAAGATTTTAGCAATCGTTGCCATGGTTGAGACATGGAGGCACCTGCTAAAATTGTACCATATGACAATTAGCTTCTTGTTTTGCTGTTTTGGTTTGGTTTTGAGTGATAAAACATTTTTTTACTATATATAACTGGAAGCTAAGCTGTAGGTCAGATTATATACATGTGATACATTCGTTAGATCAATAATGATCTCAGGCCTGATGTCATGGCACATGCCTATAATCCCAATGACTCAGGAGCCTGAGGCAGGAGGATCTCGAGTTCAAGGCCAGAGGCAACCTATACAACTTAGTGAGACCTTGTCTCAAAATAAAAAGGGAGCTGGAGTTTCAACTTTGTAGTAGAGCACTTGCTTCACATGCCACAGGCCCTGGGTTCAACTCCCCAGTACTGAAATAAACAAACAAACTGGCCTCAAGGGTTGAATATCCTTTCCTTTCCGCTCTGCTGTCCATGGCATCAGCTTCATCCTCAGGCTGGTTTCCCTTGTAGCACAGGATGGCTGCCTACAACCTCTGGACTATCTGCTCCACTATTCGTTTCCAACAAGAAAAGGGTCAGAAAGACAGAGAAACCTCCCCTTACCATGAAGAAGACTCCTTCTCTTCAGTTTGGTTTTGTCAGCTTGGGTTCTATGCCCACTCCCTGACCAAAAGCAGATTCTGGGGAATGCTTCACAGTAATCAGCTCACCCCTTATCAGGGGAAATGGATGAGGGGAAGCCATCACAATGTGTCCTATAGGAGGAAGCGTCTATGACTAGTAGTGGAGAACGCCACCACCAGTATCCCAAAAGTTAACAGATTTCCACACGCACTTGCTATAACAGATTCATTTTGAGCTAGAAGCTTTGGTTCCCTTGTTTTGAGCCTAGCTCTTACAGTAAAATAATAATAAAGGGTAAAACCATACATTTATATAATGGTTTACCTTTCTAAAGTGATTTTCACATAATATTATTTCAACTCAGACCAGTCCTCTGAAGGACTGGACATAGCATTTCAGAGGAGACATGGCATTTCAAAATTTGTAAAGAAGGTTCAAGGCTGTGTGGCTAGTTGGGGGAAGAACTGAAATTCCCAGTTCTCCTGCTACATGGCCACACTGCTGCCACATGTAAAAGTCATGGTCCTTATACAAGATCATGTTAGTCATCAAGGAAGTCTGAGGAACATTTGATATCTCAAGCTTAAAGTCAACTCAGTTTTCCCCGCTGGCTCCCTCTCCTGCAGACAGAGGACATCCGTCTGGAACCAGACCTGTATGAAGCCTGCAAGAGTGACATCAAGAACTACTGTTCCACTGTGCAATATGGAAATGCTCAGGTCACTTTTCACTTTAATTTTTTAATTGTAGAAGTCATACAAAGGCTGGATGTCATGGTATACACCTATAATCCCTGCTGCTCAGGAAGCTGAGGCAGGAAGTTAGCAAGACCCTGTCTCAAAATAAAAAATAAAAAAAGGGACAAGGGTTGCAGCTCAGAGGTGGAGCACTTGTGTAAGATGCTTAAAGTCCTGGGTTCAACCCCCCAGTGAACAGAAGGAAGGAAGGAAGGTTGTAGAGGAGAAAGGGGAAAAAATCATCCAAAGATAACATTGTAATAACTAATTCTGTGCAGGTGCAACAGGACCCATCTTGTCCCCAGCGTAATCATCTCCCTTGTGCTGCATGAGACTTCTCTTCCCAGAGTTCCTCTCCTGCAGTACTCTTTGTCTTCTATTCATTCTCTTCTCTCTTTGCAATTACCTTGTCCTTCCCACCTTGTCTGCCTAATAAATTCCCAGTGAGCCCTTAGATGCCTTCTCCTCTCTATAGCTTTCCCAACACTGTGCTCCTCTAGAATTAACTATTCCCTCTCTGTGTTCCTGTGGCACAGTTCTTTTATTAGTGTATATTAATTGTAGAAAATGAGTTTCATTGTCACATTTTCATATATGCATATTATGTACTGTGATCATATTCACCTCCTATTCCCATCTCTTACCCCTCCCTCCTCCTCCCTCTCATCCTCATCCACTTCCCTAATAGTCCCCTTTCACAGAAGTTTTTAATGAGAGATCAATTAAGAGTCACCTAGGGAACTTTTGCTGGGATTTAGCTCAGTTGGTAGAATGCTGCTCTGCAGTCTCTGAGGTCCCGAGTTCCATTCCCAGCACTGCCAAAGAGAAGGATGTGACAGTCCACTCCCAAGGCAATCCTGAAACAATCAGCCATTGAAAACCCTGTAAGGGTCGCTATGAGTTGGACACAACTCAATGACACCTAACAACAACAACAGAGAACTTTGTAAAACACACAGAAACAAAGCCCTACCCAGAATCACCAGGAATGAAATACAAACAAGTAATTTTTTTCCATATGTTCTGATGACTCAACTACCAGGGACATTGGCATGGTGCTTTAGCTTCTGAGATAATTTCTTCATCATCTTGTATCTGCCATTGCCATTGTAAAGTCTGTGTCAATCTAATTCTCATTTCTTTGGAGTTAATACATTTCTAATAGGTTTTAGTTTTCTGTTTTGTTATTTTAGTGATTATAATTTCAGAGTTAAGTGACCAGATATGGTTTCTTGGTTACTTTATCCCAAATGGCTCCTTTGATCTTTGAATTCTTATATTTCTTTAGTTCTGGGAAATTCTGTTATTGTTCTTTTAAATATTGCTTTCATTTTCCCTCCTTGAATTCTCGTCTGAGCATTGGAATATCTGAGTCCTCCATATCTCTTTGCTTTATTTTTTATGCTTTCTAATCTTTGTGACTTCGTACTGCATTTGAGGTAATTACTGAGTTCTCTTACCCAGTTTAATAATTTAGTTTCAGTTCTGTCCATTCTGTACTTTAAAGAAACCACCAGAGCATCTCAGGAGGCTGAGACGGGAGGATCATGAATTCAAGGCCAGAGGTAGCCTGTACAACTTAGCAAGACCCTGTCTCAAAATCAAAAAGGGACTGGTCACTGCTCAGTAGTAGAGCACCTGACTAATATGTGTGAGGTTCTGAGTTCAACCCCCTAGTACAGGGGGAAAAAAGAGACAGACAGACCACCAGTTGGGCTTTATTTTTCATTTCCTAGATCTCTAATTGGGAGAAGGATGTGGCAGTCCACTCCCCAAAATAATCCTGAAACAATCAGCCATCGAAAACCCTATGAGGGTCTCTATGAGTCAGATGTGACTTAACAACACCTAACAGCAACAACATATCTCTAATTGATTCTTTCATAACTATTCTTTATTCTTGCTAACTGTTTCTATATTGTTCTGAGAATATTAGATTTTTTTTTTTAATTCTTATTTTGACTTTTGTATTACCTTTGCCTTAGTTTGGAGTCCTTGATTTATTATCTTTCTTAAAATAGTAGTGTGCCTTAACTAGTTGGTGGTTCCTGGTTATGCCTAGAGGATTTCATTGAAATCTCATGACTTTGTACTACAGCCCTGACTGATGCAGCTTCCCATCTGCTCTCCTTCTTTATGTTTTTATAGTATCTAAAAGTTTGGTTTAGGGAGGGAAAAATTTTAGGATATTCTTAATTTTAGTGCTTCAAACAGGAGCCCAAACCCTGAACTCTGAACCCATTCTGGTTCAAGCATTTCTGAATATCAGTTCAGAAAAATTCTTAAAAATACTTGAACTGGGACAGGTGCAGGGGTCAGGGTTCAGGTTCAGTTTGAAGCCTTGCTGAACTGAACACATAGTATTCAAACCTCCCAGTTCAGGTTCAGGTTCAGAAAATTATTTTTTAAATGCTTGAACCAGAATGAGTTCTGGTTTAGGCTTGTTTTGAAGCCCTGTTTCATTCACTGTCATAAAATCTATCACTCGATATTTTCTATTTTTATGTTATTACTCATCTATAAATCAGTTATTTGTAGTTTGCCCTGTGAGATTGTTTTTTTTTTTCCCCCTGGGGTAAGGATTGGGTCTGATTCATACTTAGCGTCTAGCAGTCTCTTCTCATGTAGTAGGTATATGATCAGTTGAATCAAACCTCCTGGCTTATAGCTACTATCTACTTAGGATTGTTGCTCCAGGCAAATACAGAGATCCTCATGTGCACGCCAAGATAAATCTGGGCAAGGAATGGCCGTAGAAGGCAGAGGAAACCAGGAAACCTGAGGGGGTTCCCTTCCTGTTAGACTCTAGTACAGCCTGTTAGTCATCCTGAATTTTTATACCATTTGGTCTACTATTGTCCCTAAGGTTGTAAATCTATAAATATAATTCTCTTTGGTGAGGAAGTAAGTCCTGGTTCCTGTTGCCCAGGAATTGGAAATGAAAGGCAAAAAAAAGAGTTGTGCCCTAGGAATTAAATGCTTCAATCAGAATAGATGAACTATCAATCCCCTAGGTTGACTATAACTGTTATGTCATAGATTATTGAATGTCTAAAGGAAAATAAGAAACAACTGAGTACCCGTTGCCATCAGAAAGTGTTTAAGCTTCAGGAGACAGAGATGATGGACCCGGAACTAGACTATACGCTCATGCGAGTCTGCAAGCAGATGATAAAGGTAAGGGCCAAGTGTAACATAAGTGAAAATAGCATAACTTTTTTCCATTGTGACCTTTAAACACGGTCAAGTAGGTGATTCTCCAGGTACAGTCCTTAGTCCAGCAGCATCAGTCTCACCACTTTCAGGTTCCTTCTCCCCCTTCCCCCTACTGCCGCAGGGCATTTGTTCAATCAGAAACTCTGGGAGTGGAGCAGGCCAACTGTCCACAAGCCCTTTAGGCAATGCTGATGCGGGCTCTTATTAGAAAACACCGACCTCACTTTTACTGAGAGCCCAGATCAGGATAATGTGCTGAGGAAGTTATTCTCCCATGTCCTGATCAAATCATTTCCCACACTCAAAAGATTTTTCTGTTCTGCATGTTGTTAGAAAGTTCTCAGAAGTTCTTTAATTCTGTCCAAATATACAAAGAAATTAAACTTAGGACCCCAACCTTTTATTTCAGCTTCCATTTAAAATAAAATGTTACCTTTTACCCTATCAAATCACAAAGAGAATTTTGAACATTAGAAATATAGGTCTCAAGCCAGGTGCCATGGCGCACGCCTGTAATCCCAGCGACTCAAGAGGCAGAGGCAGGAGGAGCGCAAGTTTGAGACCAGAAGCAGTCTGTGTAATTTAGGGAGACCCTGTCTCAAAAAGTAAAAAAAAAAAATGGGCTGTGGGTACAGCTCAGTGGTACAGCACTTGCAAAGCATGCAAGCATGAGGTCCTGGGTTCAACCCCCAGTACCACCAAAAAAAAAGGAAAGAAAGAAGTATAGATCTCTTTAGTTGACCTTGGAACAGTTGAGTCATATGGAACAATGTAAATGTCAGGCTCTGGTTTGGTAGAGCTTTGCAAGATTTTATAAAAATAATTAGCAGTCAGAGCTGGTTGTGGTGGCACATGCCAGTAATCCCAGTGACTCAGGAGGCAGAGGCAGAAGGATCACAAGTTCGTGATCAGAGGCAGTCTGCATAATTTAGCAAGACATTGTCTCAAAAAATAAAATAATGAGCTAGGGGTGCAGCTCAGTGGTACAGCACTTGAAAAGCATGCAAACTGGGGGTTTCAACCCCCAGTACCACAAATAATAATAATGATGATGATGATCAGCAGTCAAGCCAGGTGCCATGGCATATACCCACAATCCCAGCATTTGGGAGGCTGAGGCAGGCAGATCACAAGTTTAAGGCCAGCCTGAGCTACATGATGAGATTGTCTCAAAACACAACAACAACCCGCCTAAAAAAAAAAAAAAATCAGAGCAGTCCATATCCTCATATTAAGATGCTAATAGAAGCCAGGTGCAGTGGCACATTACTATAATCCCAGCAATTTGGGAGGCAGAGGCAGGAGGATCGCAAGTTTGAGACCAGAAGCAGTCTATGTAATTTAGCAAGACTCTATCTCAAAAAGTAAAAAGATGGGCTGAGGGTGCAGCTCAGTGGTATAGTACTTGCAAAGCATGCAAGTGTGAGGCCCTGGATTCAATCTCCAGTACCACCCAAAAAAAAAAAAAAAAAAAAGATTATAGTCACACTCTTCAAAGAACTAGAAACAGAACTGGGAAGGAAGGCTTGGTGCTAAAGTGTCCCAACCAGAATTTATCAGACACTGTGACATTTAAAGACCTATTGATTAGCAAATGGAGATGGAGTTTGTTACAATCCCAAAACTGAACTCTGATTTACAGGTTAGTAATATGCATACAGGGTCTAGTCTCACAATGTTTGATAGGATAACAGACCCTACAGGTAAGGTGAACCAGGTGGGTTCCTACCCCACATCCCTGTTCATGTTGGTTGGTGAGTAATTCCTGTGTTTTTCCACTGTGGTCAGGCAGATGCGGTTTCAAGGCTGGATAGCCCCCTGGTACAATGTTATCTTCATACTCAATAACTATGCTCATGACATGGCATGTAATTTAACATAGCCACACCAGTAGGAATCAGTTCCATGCAAAATAGGAACCAGAGAGGTAATGGAGAGAAATGTGAGAAATACAGTAGAGAATGAGTAAAGCAAGGGAACTGAGGGCTGGCGTTTACTCAGGCTTAGCTGTTCTCTTATAACAAGTGATGCTTTCATACTGCTGCTTTCATGAGCTCTATGACAGATGAAGAGTGATCACTGATCCATTAGCTGCCAGTTCTGGATAGCTGTATTCATAAAACTTTGTTTCTTTACAGAGGTTCTGTCCAGAAGCAGATTCTAAAACCATGTTGCAGTGCTTGAAGCAAAATAAAAACAGTGAATTGATGGATCCCAAATGCAAACAGATGATAACTAAGCGCCAGATCACACAGAACACAGGTACCATCCTGGCTCAGCTCTCCCAGTCCCATTGAGTATAGCGTAAATAGAACTGAGTGGGCATGCAGTTACCTAGTTACACCACTAGTGCCTTGCTGCCCATGGACTTAACAGAGGAGTCTGTAAGCAGAGTACCTTTCTTCCCCTTTGAAGAATATCCAGGGAAAAGGGAATGAAGGTCAAGGGAAAGAGGAGGCTGAAATTTGGGCAGCTGTTCTTGAACATACGGAAGAAATCAGAGCTCGTTCCTTAGAAAAGTGTAAGATATTTAAAACTTCATGAGTGTGGCAGAATATATGAGTAATCTTTTTTAGAACAGAAACTTTAGCTGTGGGTTACAAGACCTTCTAGCTAAATAGGCAAAGTGTGTTGGATATTTCTTCTTGTTTTCAAAAATACTTATTATGGACAAGGTTCTTGATGCCTGTCTGATTTTTTTTTTTTTTTTTTACCACAAAACCCTGCAGAGCTGCTGCAGGGTGGAAGGATACCCGGGACCTGCAGAAATGCTCTTGAACTAAGTCACATTGCTAGCGAACAACAATGGAGAGCTGGGTCTGCTGGTGCATGCCTGTGATCCCAGCAAGTTCTAGGCCACAACCCAGTAGCCATTTAATAAATGAACAAATCAGTGTTTGTAGTCATGGATATTGATGTAATTAATATACCTCCTTTTAAAAGGTGAATTTGTAAAAATGTATGAAAATTTCCAGGCAGAATATTTTATCATATTTTAACTGTTTCTCCTGTAGATTACCGCTTAAACCCTGTGCTAAGGAAAGCCTGTAAAGCTGACATTCCTAAATTCTGTCATGGTATCCTGACCAAGGCCAAAGATGATTCAGAGCTGGAAGGCCAAGTCATTTCGTGCCTCAAGCTGAGATATGCTGACCAGGTAAACTGGCTGAGTTCTGCACAGAGGGGTTTGCAGAGCTGCCTCTGTACCTGCCTTCCCCAAACCTCGAGCTAAGCAGACAAATAAAAACCTCGTGTTTTCTAGTGGACCGATGTGTTCTCCCTCCCTCACATGTAGCGCCTGTCCTCAGACTGTGAAGACCAGATCCGCATCATCATCCAGGAGTCTGCTCTGGATTACCGCCTTGACCCACAGCTCCAGCTACACTGCTCAGACGAGGTAGGATATGGGTGCAAAACCGGCTGTGAACAGAGCTGCTCAGAGAAGTTACGATTGGAGAAAAGTTCTTTTCTGTACCTTCTTCCCCTTCAGCCTTGTACTTCCAGGCTCTCCGTTGTCTTTAGTTCTGAGTTCTTTGTAACCCTGAGCTGGACTTCGCATCAGTCTTCACTCTGTAGTTGGTTCCATCCTTCATGTACCGTCTGTTCTCAAATCTAACCTCCATCCTTTCAGAGAGTTTTAGCAGGCTACAAAATCACATACGGATTGTATTTTCCTCCCTCCTCTTTATTATGTATGGCCAACTCAAAACATCCTAAGACTTGCCAGACAAATAACAGTGCTTTCCTAATAGCTATAAGGAAGTGCTTATCCTTGGAAATTATTTGACCTAGAAAAGGGCATGCAAAGAACCCCATTCAACATATGTCAATTTTAAGAAGTCAGCTAAGGATGTTTCAAAGAAGCTTACTCATAAAACTATCCAAAGAAAGTTAAGTTTGTTACCTTTGCTCTGGGCTATGTTTCAGAACCCCTTTGTGAGTAACTCTGGGTCTACATGGTTCCACATTGTGATTTTGAACTCTAAATGTTAAACATTTGCTTTCAGTATTTTACTTGACTATATAACCTTCCTCCTGTGGAATCAGGGAGTGGTATTCTTTGTGATCAGTCCTGGGTAACTCTCCCTCCAGTCTTAGGGTTGACAACATAGAGTTACATACATTTACCAACATTCATCTCTGTGCTAGTCATTGTGAGGGGAAAGGAACCTGGGAGCCAGACGTCCTGAGGCAGGCACCCTCCACCAGAAAGCCATTGAGCCGAGGCCTGGGCTACTTGTGTGGGAGGATCACATCCAAATGTTTAGAGGCCCAGGTTTCTGGGGACAGCAACACAGTCCCTTGCCTGTCACTCCACAGTGGGCCAGTTCAGAGGCAGCACAAGTACTGCGTGGTCAGGGCAGGTTGGGCCGGACTTGCTCATCTGCTCTGGAAGCCATTTGCTCTGTCTGTGCTCTTCTGTCTCCTGAGCAGATCGCAAGTCTGTGTGCTGAAGAAGCAGCAGCCCAGGAGCAGACAGGCCAGGTGGAAGAGTGCCTCAAGGTGAACCTGCTCAAGATTAAGACGGAGATGTGTAAAAAGGTGACCACCCTCACCTTCTCCTCACTTCCTTTGCTTCCCTGTTTCTTTTCTTTTCTTTTTTCTGAAACAGAGTCTTGCTATGTTGCCCAGTCTGGCTTCTCTCTCCTGAGTGCAAGTAGTCATTCTGCCTCAGCTTCCTGAGTACCTGGGACTACAGGCGCATGCCACCACGCCCAGCTTTGCTCCTGCCTTTTCCTTCTTCCTCTTAGTGCTATAATCGGCACTCCTTAGTATGAAAATAAAAAATGTAAACCTTCCTGCCTAGTACTCCATGCTGTTCCCTCTTACTAAACTATCATCTAGTCCTTGACCATTAACCTGTAACTGTCCTATGACTTAAATATTAATTAACCTGAACTCTTCCCTAAATTGAATATTCTCTCACCAATACTAATTGTGTGACTATGTCTCATCTAATGACTAGACCTTTGTTCAAGATCACTATGAGTGCAATAACAAAACAAAATGGCACTAACACTATATCAATAAGAGTTGCATTCATAAGAATCAATAAAACTAAAATCTTAGTTCATTTCAGAAATGACACAGAAAATGAATTTATCAAAATATGCCTCCTAAGCATATTGCAGTATTGAAAATGAAATAATATAATTGACCTTTTTTCAAAAGCTTTAGCTTGTTTAAAAGAGTTTCTTTGATGTCATTGTTGAGTCATTGAGAATGTTGTATGCACATTATCTTATCTGCTAAAAACATTTCTGATTGCATATGTTCTGAAAAATGGTAGGAGCTGGTTGAAAGCCAAATCCATACATTTTCCTTTGACTACTTTGTCTTTAAATGATCTTATATACTTCCGGGGGGGCAGGATTTTTGAACAATATTTGGGTTTGCGGGGGATGTTTTTTGTTTTTACTTTTGTCATTGTTGTAGAATCTTTCTGTGCATACTTTGCAAGTACTCTACCATTGAGCTTTCCCTTTTTAAATTTTTTGTCTTGAGACAGAGTCTCACTAAATTATGCAGGCTGTCTGTGGCTTCAAACTTGCAATCTCCCTGCCTCCACCTCCCGAGTCACTAGGATTACAGGTATGCACCACCACACCTGACTGAGAGTTAACTAATTTTTATTAAGAAAGCATTGTGGGTTTAGGGGCATAATTCAGTGGTAAAGTGCTTCCTAGTACATTGCCAGACCCTGAGTTCAATCTGCAGCACTGCAAAAGAAAGAAGGGGTGGGAGGCATATAAATGGAACATCTGCAGAGTTCATATGTTTATATTCCTCTTGCGCAGAACATCTTTAAATTCAAATAATTACTTTTTTCAGTGGAAGTTATGTTCTATTCCCTCTCTCTCTCTCTCTCTCTCTCTCTCTCTCTCTTTTTTTTTTCCGTACTGGGGGTTGAACCCAGGGCCTCAAGCCTGCATACTTTGCAAGTGCTGGACTGAGCTGCATCCCCAGCCTTTTTTTTTTTTTTTTTTTTTGAGACAGGGTCTCCCTAAGTTACGCACACTGCCTCTGGTCTCGAACTTGAGATCCTCCTACCTCTGCCTCCCGAGCCACTGGGATTACAGGCCTGTGCCACCACGCCTGGCTCTTTTTCTCTTTTAGAGTGACAGAGGTAAACAAAATATTTGAGAATTTTAATGTAGTCTATTACTCTGATTTTCAAATTTGACTTTTTCTGATTTCCTAAAGTAACAAAATAACTATATTATACCAGCAAAAATATTAACATTTAGATAATGTAAAATAATGCAGCATACCAGAATACCAAGAACCTATTTTCTGATCATGTGCACACTCTAGGTACCTTGAGGTAGTAACCTGCACTATGTGCATCGTGGCCACACTGCCACCTGTCCCCGAGCAGTCTTTGTAATTTACCTTCATCCTTCCCTCTTTGACCTGTTCATTTACATATAAAGTATTTAGAGACAATAGATCTGTTGCATTTCCTCTTCCCTTTCCAGGAAGTGTTAAACATGCTGAAGGAAAGCAAAGCAGACATCTTTGTTGATCCAGTACTTCACACAGCGTGTGCCCTGGACATCAAACACCATTGTGCAGCCATCACCCCTGGCCGTGGGCGGCGTAAGTTCCTGAGCTTTTTCACCCTGGCCCTGTCTGAACTCTCTTGGGAGAAGAATAAACTTACTCTCAGACATCAGTTGCAGCTATACCCCAACCATAGGCAACATCCCCCGGGGGCTTAGTTGATGCTAGGTCATTATGGCACAATGAGGTTTGAGCTCACCTAGCCATGACCAGAGCTGAAGATTTAGTGAAAAGGGAGAGTTGAGTTATTTATCAGGAAAGCAAAAGTCATCATCATGGCCATCTTCCCATCTTGCTCAAACTAAGCTTTCCCGGGGACCACAGTTGGGTACAGTAGGCAGGTTCTGTGTGAGGCTGGAACCCAGGTGAGTATAAAGGTTGTTTCTGAACCAGGTATGCCCAGTAAGAATAAGAGGTGTTGCCTGAGACTCTAGACAGCTAGCCCTGGAAGCTCTGTCCCATCCTTACCGTGATAGGTCTTAGTCCAGTTTCCTGGAATGGATTTGACCTTGTGCAGCATCAAGGTTGTTGGTAGGTGGATATCCTTCCCAGCTTTGCAGAAGTGTCTTTTTTTGTACACTTGCAGACTTTTCTTACCCATTTTCTTCCACAGAAATGTCCTGCCTAATGGAGGCCCTGGAGGATAAGCGCGTGAGGTTGCAGCCTGAGTGCAAAAAGCGTCTCAATGACCGTATTGAAATGTGGAGTTATGCAGCAAAGGTAAAGACCAAGAGAGCCTGGCATGGCCTCTCTGCTCTCAGCTCCCATCTCTGGGAGGTATTTCACTGGTCTTGTATTTGTTGGAAGTCTAGCAATATGCATATCTGAAAAAACGAGTCAGTGCACCAGGCGTGGTGGTGCACGCCTGTAATCCCAGCGGCTTGGGAGACAGAGGCAGGAGGATCACAAGTTCGAGACCAGAGGCAGTCTGCGTAACTTAGTGAGACCCTGTCCCAAAATGTGAAAAAATGGGCTGAGGGTGCAGCTCAGTGGCTCAACACTTGCATAACAAACAAGCGTGAGGCCCTGGGTTCAGCCCTGAGTACCGCCAAAAAAAAAAAAAAAAAAAAGAAAGGAAAAAAAAAAAGAAAAATGAGTCAGTAAGGCTTTAAAACTCCTTGGCTGTCCGTGAACCTGTAGCCATCATCTCCCTTTGCACCAGGCTGGGCCTGCAAGGCCTTTCCAGGACCACCACCTTCTGCACTCATTTGCCTATAGCCCACCACTGGAAAGGGATCATATTTTTCACAACAATCAACCCACCCCTCATTCCTCTCAAGGGAAAAAAAAAGTCACTTGTGAAGCCCTGGTTAGATGGAGTAGCAGACAGACCCTAGATAGTCCCTTCTTCCCTTGCTGCTTTCTGCTCCTTTGAGCTGCTCAGGTGCTGCAGAGTGACTCCGAGTGACTCACTGCTTACACTGTGTTGGCAGATGTGAGTGCTGAAATCTCACTAGTCTCACACCTCCCAGCTCTGTTCTGTGTACATGGGGTGAGCATAGCAACAACCCAGCTGTATCTGGGCCAGACTTTTCCCAGACCTCAGGCCAAGCTTCAAAAGAACAACTTTGTGTGCACCAAGGGAACCTCTTGGTTCTGCCTCTGCTGTGTGGGCTACAAGAGGCCCATTGGAAAAACCAGTTGTCACTGGTTAAGCTATAAATGTCCACAATTGGTGCATGGATAAGTATATTCCCATCATTGTAAGTCATTATTCCACGTTGCTTTTGGTGTAAGGAATACTTAGTGTGTAATGGCAAGTAAAGCAAGTTAAGAAAATAATATAACACAGTCATAGCTTTTCATTAAAAAAAAATGCAGCAAACATGCTGAAGAGCATAAATCAAAATAGCTGAGGACCTGTGTCCTTGTGCAAGTCACTTAACCACCCTTCCCCCAGCCACATGGTCTTCATTTGCCATGTGGAGTAAGGAGGTCTGCCCTCCAGGCCAGTGTGAGCAGTAAAGGAGTGAAAACACACAGGACCCTTACCTAGGCATGTGCTCATGTCCACAGAGCAAAAGGCTGTTGGTGTATTAACAGTGCTGGTCACCATGAGGGAATTTGAGGTAACTATACCTCTTTGCATCTTTTCTGTGTCTGATTTTGTGCTGTAGACATATGCACTTCTGTGATCAGCAAAAAGAGTTGTTGCTCTGTTTTGGGTTTTTTTGTTCCCTTCTCCTCCCCAAAGGAAAAGACGTAAATTAAACTAGGAATTGAGGGAACTAGTTAGACTTAGCACACCAGCTGCTCACCTCTCCTTCGGAGGGTCACATTGCTGTCTCCTTCCAGGTGGCCCCAGCAGATGGCTTCTCTGATCTTGCCATGCAAGTGATGACATCCCCATCGAAGAACTACATCCTCTCTGTCATCAGTGGGAGCATCTGCATATTGTTTCTGATTGGCCTCATGTGTGGACGGATCACCAAGCGGGTGACACGAGAGCTCAAGGACAGGTAGAGCCGCCTTGACCACCAAAGGAACTACCTGCCCAGTGCCGTTTGTACAGCCCTCCTGTATAGTGTACCTTCTCACCCCGCTCTCCCAAGAGTTGGCACCAGCGCCCACAGTAGAGCAGCAGCAGGTGCCCACTGCATTGTCCTGTCCAGACTTGGCCACGTCCAGGTTGTCCTCCTCCTCCCAGCCGTCTGTGCAGCATCGGCAGCTGGCCACTTTGGTGGTAGCCTTTCTTGGCAAACTTGGGTTTACCTGCCTGTAGACAAGTCTCTGTCATACCAACAGAACTACCAGTACTTCCAGAACCAACTCACCTGACCTGCAACTCAAAAGCTTTTTTTAAAAAAAAACTCCAAAAAAGGAAAAAAAGAAGGAAAGAAAGAAAGATTTTTCAAGAAAGAAAAAAATGTATATAGTAACACACATCTCCAGGCTTGACCTGAGTAGTGGGGTTATTTCCTCGGTATAACTGCGCCAGATGAATGCAGGACATGGAGGGGACGCACACACCCAGTACACGATCACTGAGACGCCTGGCTCATCTCCCAGAAGCACTTTGGGACACATAAGGGCAGGGACTTCGCCAAGTAGTGGGAAGCACTAACCAGCGTGCTCTGGGTCCTATTTGCTTCTGCTCAAGCAGCGATGCCTTCCAGCTCCCACCCTAAATGAGCCACTGCTGCTCCCAGTCCCATGGCCATGGGTCTTTCTGTGACCTCCTTAACCACAGTGCAGGAAGGTACGAGCCTCCCTAGGCCAAGGGCAGTGGGCTGGGGAGCGGTTGGAAGTCTGCGAAGCAGGACAGTCCACTGATCTGCACTGAGAGGCTGGCTTCTGAGCCCACAAGCAGCTCCCTGTCACCTTCCTGCTCAAGTGGGGGCAGGGCTCTCACGTCCTCCGTAGCGTTGCCATGGGTGTGGTCACTCCAGAAGTTCCTGCCTCATCCAGAGGCAGTGAAAGGAGGCAGTGACTGAGGGGAGGGTCTTGTAAGACTTGAACGGGGGCAGTCAGGAAGGAGAATGAGGGGGCTGACCCACTTCACATTTTTTTTAGGCTCCAGTGCAGGCCGGAGACAATGGTTTGTAAAGGCTTAGCATGGCCTCAGAGTGTGCCTGGCAGTGCAGCCTGACCTTTCTGCACACTGCAGGCAGACTTCCCAGACAAGTTCCCTTGTGCCTCTGAGTTGGAGGGATGTGGAAAGCGATTGCATTAAAAGATGGAGGATTTTCTCCATTCTTTTTTTTCTGTCCATTTGCTGTGTGTACCCACTCCAGTAGGCATTGGCTAAATGTTGTATTTTGGTGATCCGTCAACCTTTCAAGAATCCAAGCTTTACAGGAGCAATATTCCTGGCCATCTTCCCTTGTTCCTCCAACATGAAGATGACAAGGTTGGGATGTAGGAGGGAGGAGCCCAGGCATCTCTGTTCACCTTGGCTCACCTTTGGTTGAGTTTGGGGGGGTGGCATCACCGTAGCTGTACAGGAGGGCAGCGTGTACAGTAGGAGATATATTTATATAATATATATTTTATTAACCTGTTAGATGTCCACAAAGTATTATAAATCACGTGCCTAAAACTGTCCACGCAGACTGAGGCCCCCTGAGGGTGCCCTTCCTCCTCCCACCTCCCATTTGCAGTGTCCACGAGTGCTGCAGTACCTGAGCGACATGTGTCTTCCCTGGAACGTGTTCACTGCGAGGTGTGTCAGTTGTGGATCAGGCGATCCATGTTACTCCTTGTCTAACCTGACTGACGTACGTTTGAATACTGTGGTTTTCTTCTTTTTCTTTCCTTTTTGGTTGTCTTTCTTGGTGGTAGTGTGTTAAGAAGCCAGCTGTATGTCCTCTGCCTAGCATAATTCAAGTCACCCTGGGAAGCTGCTAAGCTGCCTGGTCCCCTCAGTCCTGCCTTTAGGGTTTTCCTGATTCTCAGCAGCTGCCCTGGGATTCTTTAGTCTCATGAGATTTGAAACACCTGCAGTGCAAGCATCGCCACCACCCCTCCCCTACGATGCCAACTGAGCTGGTCCAGAGGATCCCTTCCTCTCCAGGGGTTCTCATGGTGGAGCACTGGGGCTTGATACCCCAAACCAGGAACATCACTGAATGCAGGCCCCTGAATGCCAATGGGGATTGCAGGGCCATGTTGCTGTTCGCCATTAGACTAGGGTAGGGAGTATCGTTCCCATGTCTGCACTCTCCCTCCCAATGTATGTAAAATGTCCTCGTGGTTCTAATGCATCTTCAGGTTTCTGTTCTTTCTGAACTGACAGAAAATCTCATTCATTGTCTGCAGCACATTTGGAAGTTTGATGAGTTGGTTCTTGAAATATTTGTCATCTTTAGAAGTGGTGGGAATAAAAAGTATAATTCTGGTCATATCTTTAATTGCTTAGTACAAGGAAATCTTCCCCAAGTCCCTTGGAGTGGCTTCCCATGACTGGCTCTTGAGAGTCCCAGGCCTGGTCTCGACCAGGTTTTTCTGTCTGAGTCCATGGGGCCCAGCACCATCTGCCCTGGCATTCACTCTGTAGCTCATTCGGCATAACAAGGCAGGCTCTGGGGTATACTGGCCAGTCATGAGTATATATCAGCTGGTGGAGAACTAGTCAAGAAGAGGACCCCTGACTCTGCTGTGGGAGCTAGTGATGGGCTGACTCTGGCCTTTGTCGGTTCTCCTCATGTCTAGCCTACAAACAAGAATATAACTGGTGGATTGGGGCCAACACGAAGGCGCCAGGCACCTGCTCAAAATTACAGCAGCTGTGTCACTGTCATCTAGCTTTGCCAGCTCATGTCAGAGTCTCAGAAACTCTGAGACAATGCTCCAGCACCCTTTACGGGCCCCAGGAACCAGGCACTTAGGCCGATGGCACTGTGGGGCAGGAGCTCAGAGATCTGGACAGAATGCCAAGAACAAGACTCACTTCGTCCTCTAATGCGGCTTCTCTCAAGGAGGGGTTGCTTTGTGAGCAAGACATTTCTTACTTTGGTGCATGCAGCTGTCCCAAGACATGTCTGCTGGTGAGATATGCTGACAGGAGAGCCATACCAAAGGCCCGAAACCTCTCCCAGGAAAGCCCTTGTCCTCTGCCTTTCCCGGAGACCCTCTGGCTACACTGCTGACCCGTTGTGTGGATTCAGTTGTCTGGTCTGAGCCAGTGCATCCTTAGAAGCTTGGGGCACTCTAGCACTATTGATGAGCTACTACTTAGTGAGTGTTGTTGATGGGAGCGCATTGCAGGCACCTTGGCGGTTTCATCCTGTGCTTACTGTCCTGGGGCACAGTGAGCGCCTGGGCCAGCATGGGGCAGGGAGGGTGTGCGGAAGAGACTGCTATGCTAGATGTGGCAGAAAGTTACTATCCAATTTCATGTCTTCCTGTTTCCTGAGGTCAACTGATAGAAACACCCAATGGCAAGGATATTGACATGTACATTTTTATCAGACAGACCAGGAAGGGAATTAGTTAGCATCCCTTGACCTCCCCAAGAGCAGATTCATTCCTGTGTATCCGTGTGACTTCTGGAACAATTTCCGTCCTCCCCACCTCCAGGCTTATGGTACCCCTTCAGTCCCAAAGATCCTCCTGTAATGAGTCGGAGGAGGGGTGCTTCCTAGACCTCCTTTCCTAGCTGGTCTCAAGTCTCTCTGAGAGGAGACCTTCTCTTCCCTTTCCTTCCCTGCTTCATTACAAAAACAAGCTTCCTCTCTGTGGAACAGGTCTCATTATTTCAGAAGGAAGCTGGCCCGGAGCCCTCAGAAGTCAGCCACCCAGCCTGGCATCTGCAGCCTAAATCATGGCTATGGAACCAAATAAAGATGGTGGCTTTTTAAATTATGTGCATTTTGGTATGTTTACTTGTATTTTAGCATCTTAGGCATTTGAAAACCCCAAAGCTCAGAACGCTGTCTTTGATGTCTCACCATTTGGGCACACCTAAGTGGTATTATAAAATGCAACATGAGTTTTCTTGGCCCTTCTGGGCACCTGTCTCATAACTCACCTCTGTTTCAACTTGGCTTTGTTTCCCAAAGGACCTGGGGCTGGACCTGACTTTCTGGCTTCTTCCTCCCTCCATTGGTTGGTTTGCCGTTGTCTAATTACACTCCCCTTTGGTCTTTCCACTAGGGAGGACCAGGGTCACATGTTAGGGCCATCAAGTTTGAAGCCAAATTCCCCTTCCTACCCAGGCCTCAGAGAACAGGTGAGTTTCATAAAGAAACCCAGGCTGAACCTCAGGATGACACACTCCCAAGCCACTCAGTGAGACTGCTGTGGGGAACCAGGGGCTGTGTGTCACCCAGAGCACAAAGACAGGGCTGTCTGCACAGGCAGATAATAACAAGATCTGACAGGGGTCCCCTCTGTCCTCAACTCCTGCCAGGATGCTGCACTGTCAGCAACAAAAAGCTTCCCAGGCAAGGAGGAAGTGTGGACCTTGTCTCCATGTTTGCCTTCCACATGAACAGAACTGACTTTGAAAACCCAGGGGCCTCTGCCAGGGTGCAGCATCATTGGAACAGGCTCCCCAGGCCACACTGCTGCACCTTGGGTGGCAGGAGACTGCCTGAGTGGCTGTGCCCAACACAGCACCCCAGGTTACTCCTTGCGAGAAGACAGACTGCACGGCAAGCGCTGTGCGAAATCTTAGGCCGCCAAATTTTTTTCTTTTCTTTCTTTCTTTCTTTCTTTTTTTTTTTTTAAGGAAGGAAAAAGTACAATTAATAAGCCTTTTTTGTAAATGGGTTTCCTTTCTATGTATAAAATCCTGGCAGTCCCTTGTTTTTACGTGTTCATGCTGTGTAATTTCGAGATGTTACTGAGATTCTGAACATAATGTGCATTTTTTTTCTGTACAGACGAAATGGGAGAATTTAATAAAGAGTTTGCAGGTTTGTACTTGTTAAATCTTCTCTGTGGTGACTGGGAGGAATCGCTGCTCTCTCTGCTAGTGGAAGTTGACGGAGCTGCCAGCAGTGACTGTGAGCTTGCTGACAAGGTCCCTGGTCTGAGACTAAGCAGGTCCAGCAGAGGGAGACTGCAGGAGTGTTGGAGGAAAAAGGTTATCTGTATCTAGTTTCCTGTGTACCAGTGGCAGAGCCAGAGGTCACTTCTGGGGTTTTCTGACTCTTAGGCTAACGTGCCCAGAGTTACTTATCCTGCCAACGGGTTTAAGTCTCCGTCCTGGGGAAGGCAGACCTGGGACCTCTCCTTGGGCTCCACATGTGGATGGTGTCGGCCTGGGTTCCCTTCTCAGTCTTCTTACTACACAGCCACCCAGGCCCTGGGTCAGTGACCTTCCATGGACACCATTCCTGAGCCTTTGCTGCTGCTGCTGCTGCTCTCAGCAAAGCTAATTCACACCTGGGTGTTAAAAGTCAGTAGCTTAGGGAATTTGCCTAGTAGCAGAGAATTCTTGAGGTAGTCGTTGGTTTCTGGACTCAAGTGACAGGATGTACCGTTAGAGGAAGCAGAAGCTTGGGATCAGCCTCCTCCTCAGGCCTCCTCCCACCTGCGTAGGCAGCTGTCCCTCTGGCAATGGTAGACATGGGCACAAATAGGGAGAGGGAAGAGGTGCAGAGTAGGAGAGGAAGGGAGGAGGGGATTTAGGAGCCTTGTGCATCCTGACTGCACATACTTCATCTAGATCCCTAATACCTGTGAGCTCCAGGTGTGAGGAGTTTGGTTCAGAAGCCATCAAGTGCCTTGCTGGGGTTGGGGGTACCCTCCCTTGGTCTAAGCTTGAGAAGTGAGTCCAGGGTTGGGGCTCCTTGTTACCAGTACTCTCCACAAGAGAGATTTGGTTCCTCTACCCCAGCTGCTCTGCCCCACACGGGTGCTACAGCCCCAACTTCCATCTGTGGGCACCTTTGGCATCAGTGCTAGAAGGGGGCTAAGACTTCATGGGCTTTGACTAAGAGGGAGAAGGTTAGACCAGGGCGCAACTTTCACAGACAGCTGCTGAGCAGTGGGAGGGTGTGTCTGTGCGGTGCCAGCCAGACTGACCTTTGCACTTGGATGACCAGACTAGGACCTACTCCTGGTCAGATGCCAGGGGTCTGCAGACTCTTGACATGGCCTCCCTGGGAGCTATTGGCCTCAGTCTGAATCCCCACCTTCCTTGCCCAAAACAACCTACAGCTTGTGTTTCCTCAAATGGCCTGTATTTGTGGAGGAACTTGGACAGTCTAGAGGAGGAAAGGGATTCTTGAGACGTAGTGAGTGCAGGAGACGAGGAAGAAGCTGGCTGGAGCCGGGAGGTGGAGGCTGATGCACCAGAAGTCCTCGGGAGGCCTTGGAGATCTCTGGGGCTTGGCCCATTGACCTCCAGGGCCCTGGCAGGACCGTGCCCTATCCCACATGGCGCCTGGAACCAGGGGCTGCTCCTTGACCCTGTTGGGAGAGAGCAGGCAACAGCAGTCCTTCCAGAGAGCAGCCAGCCTGTAGAAGAGAGCGGTGCCCAGCAACCCAGGGAGCAGCAGGCAGTAGCAGCCAGGGATTTCTCCAGCTTGGCTGCAGGAAACACAGTGGGAGGCAGCTAAGCCTCACCTCACCTCCTTCCTGCCATTGTTGCCCTCCAGAGAGCTTCACCCTCCTGGAGGCGGTGATACTCCCAGCCGCGGCATCCTCTGGTTCTGCCTCCATGGGCTGAAAATATTTGGAGAAAAGTTTGCATCTGTACTAAACATGTATAGGCTTTTTTTCTACTTATTCACTAAACAATACACTAGAACAATTACCAGTATAGTATCTACATTGTATTGGGTATTATAAGTAACCTGGAAGTGATTTAAAGTATGCAGAAGGATGTGCGTGGGTTATATGGAATTACCAGCTGTTTTCTGTAAGAGATTTGAGTATCCATGGATTTTGGTGTGGGAGGCGAAAGGGTTGCTGGCGCTTACTGCCCCACAGATAGCGAGGGATGGGAGTAGTCTGTGTTTCCCAGGTGGACAAGTTAGCCTTTTATTCTGCAAGGACAGAAGTGGTTCCTCTTTTCTTTACTTTGTAGTCTCAGGAATGAGTATGGTAGGTCCGTGGGTGGGTCTGAGGCCTAGAGAAGGTGACAGACTCATCCAGGAGCCCAGGACTGTTGGGGCAGAATTTTACTTATTTTTTCTTTTTTTTCTTTTTTTTTTTTTTTTTGTATTGGGGGTTGAACCCAGGGCCTCCCGCCTGCATGCTTTGCAAGTGCTGGGCCACTGAGCTGCGCCCCCAGCCCATTTTTTTCCTTTTTGAGACAGGGTCTCATTAAGTTACGCAGACTGCGTCTGGTCTCGAACTTGCAATTCTCCTGCCTCTGCCTCCTGAGCCACTGGGATTACAGGTTTGCGCCACCGCACCCAGCGGGACAGAATCTTGACAGGGCCCAATGCCCTTTCCAGATGGTCACTTGAGGACTCACACTGACTCTGCAATTCCCCTTTGTCAGGAGTCTCCTCTTCTCTCTTCCAAGTAGGACTCTTAGCATATTTTCCTGCATTGGTCCAAAGCCAAGCTGTGGTGGCACATGCCTATAAGCCCAGCACTCAGCAGGTAGAGGGGGGAAGGTGGCAAGTTGGAAGCCAGCCTGGGCTATGTCGTGAGATCCTGTCTCAAAAAGCCCAGTAAACGAAGCGCGGGTTCAGTGTCTGACCCAGCCTTGCAGATGCTCTAGCATTCGGACTGTGCTTAGTCCTCTGTCAACATTGAGTGAATCCATTTGACAGTGGAACTGGAAGTCAGAAGGCCCGGCTTCATCAAAGGGGTCCCAAGCGAACGTTTGAGGATCCATAGCACGGAGAATATCTCCACTGATGTCATTAATCTCATTCTAGTTCAGGTCTAGTCTTCTGCACCCCAGAACAGAGCATATGCCCTTCAAATAATTTCCCCCTACTGTGTCTTCCCCAAAAGAAACCAGCACCCAACACCTAAATAACAGCAGAGTAGTGGGACCTCATGGGCAGCTGTTCCCCTAACTTCATTGCACAGGCCCCAAAGCCAACTTAGCCTCTCCCTGAGGCAGGGCAAAGTTGGACGTGCTTTGTCATGCTCAGCAGTGCCCACCTTGGACCTCAGATAGTTAGGGGCAAGCCATGGATATTTACAAACGAAAATGTAAAAAATTTTAAAAAGGGGGAAGAAAAAATGAAAATGCAAGAGAGAGACCAGGTTTGGGGAATCTGGGTCTGGGAAGCTACAGTGCACCCCTTGGGTCCTTGGCTCACCTAGACCTTGGCCTCAGGTACTGCTGCTCCGGTGCTGCTGGTACCTGTGCAGCTGCAGCCCTCCCCCAGCCTCTGTGACATCCTCCTCCCCTTGGTGTTGCCCTGTCAAAAGCTAGGAGATCCTCAGAGGAGCAGGGTGCATCATAGGGCCCAAGTGCAAAGGAGAGAGGTCCTGAGCAGGGGACTATGCCTCCACCATAAAGTGGGACAGGAGGAAGCAAAGATGTCCCCAGCACAACCAGCCTCCTCCAGCTCACAGTCTGCATCCCTTCCTTCCTGGGGACTCTGGGGAGTCCCTTCTTCCCTTCCTCTCCTGAGCTTTTCTCCTTGGCCTTCCCTTCTTTCCCGAGACCTACTCTGTCCTCCTTGCCAGCCTTCCAGCCTAGTCATCAGCATGAGTGCTGAGCTCACACCTGCCCCCTGCGCCTTCCCTCTGGGCCTCCAGCAACCCTGCTAGGGAGCAAGTCCATCCCTCCTGGGCCTAGATGTCGGGCTCTCCTCTGCCACCGTTCGCCCCTCCTCTCTTCATTCCTGCCAGCTAAGGCTTCCACCCAGGGATCTCTATGCCTTTCTTCCCAAGCCACTCTGGTCCATTACAGTCCTATGCACAAGGGGCTCTGGACCCTGCACCCCAGGACTCACCCTGATAGGCAAGGCCCCTTTCCAAGATATACCGGCCTGAGGGCCATGTGGCAGAGTACCAGCGCTGGCAGTGACCACGATGAGTCATGCAAACATTCTGGCCCAGGCCCATCTGCCAGGAGGCTGGAATTCACATCCAAGCCACATGTTAGGGAGCCCTTGTTGCTGACTCAGCAGGAAGGTGGGGCACCTCCCCTTCAGCTGCCAGCACCAAAACAAGACCTGAGCGCTGGTAGGGTCACCCCTCACCACACACTAGATCAGTGGATCACCTTGTCCACTCCACATAGAGCTAAGGACATCTAAGGCACCTGAGGAGGCAGGATGGTCGTGCCATGGGAGCAACCCCAGGGTCATTTATTAGGTGCTCAGAGAGGGGTGGGCATGCAGGAAAATATCAGAAGTTAAGTTGCAATGGCCACAACAGTTCCCTAAGAAAAGGACAAATGTCAGTAGGGGAATAATCCAAGGGCTATGAACATCCATATTCATGGGAGCTACAGGAAATACTGATGTGTGCCTAGCATGTGCCAGACTCTGTTTTTGGCATTTGGGATTCAGCAGAGACCAAGAGACAAAAATGCTACCACTGTGAAACATCACAGAACAGCATGTAACTACGGAAAGGTGAGTCAGCCTCACTAATAAGCAGAGCTATGTAAATTAAAGTGAGGCATTTTGCCCATAGATAAGCGAGGATTTAGACATTAATTTTCTGGCTAGGAGAGGCTATGGGCAGGGAGGCGTTCTGGTGTGCAATTGGTAAGAGTCTCTCCAATGATGCGGCAAAATTGTATCAAAATTGTAAATTGTCACACTGATTGGAAAATTCTCTCTGTAAGTTTACCCTATGAACTCTACTTCTGCACAGGATGGTGTGGTCTGTAGCTGAATAAGCATACCTAGAAAAGCCAGAGAACCAGGTGATCTGTGTGGCCTAAGTGAGTTGCACCTGCAACCGTACCACTGTGGCATCCAATCCTGTCAGATCTCAGAAGCTAAGCAGGGTTGGGCCTGGTTAGTACTTGGATAGAAGACCGCCTGGGAACAGCAGGTGCTGTAGGCTTGGGAGAAGGACCTGGCAACCGATTTCCTTGACTCAGTTCCATCTCTGGTTGGTGATGAGCCTCCACTACCTCTTCCTAGAAGAAAATAAAGTGCATCATCTTTAGTGACATATGACATTACTGGGAGCCTCTATAATTTTTATATATAGTATTTTTCTTTCATTCAAAAACACTAGGTACTTTAGGTGTTACGGACTGTGTTCTTCTAAAAATCAAATGCTGAAGCCCTAACCCCCAGAAGGGCTGTATGTAATGTTGGGACCTCTGGGGAAGTAATTAAAGTTAAGTGAGGTCATAAGAGTGTAGCCCCGACCCCAGAGCCAAGCATGGCTGCACACGCCTGTAATCCCAGCAACGCAGAGTCAGGATGACTGCAAGTTCAAGGTCAGAGGCAGCTTGTGTAAGTTAGACCATGTTAAATGATTTTTAAAAAATCACCTTAAAAATGGGGCTCGGGAGGAAAAGGAACCCTCTTACACTGTTGGTGGGACTGTAAATTGGTTCAACCACTTTGGAAATCAATATGGAGATACCTCAGAAAACTAAAAATAGAACTGCCATACAACCTAGTTATACCACTCCTGGGAATATACCCAAAGGGAGACAAGTCATCCTACTACTGAGACCCCTAGGGTGCTCTACCACTAAGCTGCACCTCCAGCCCTCTTTTGATTTCTTATTTGGAGACAGGATCTCACTAAGTTGCACAGGCTGCCTCTGGCCTCAAGCTCTCCATCCTTCTGCCTCAGTCTCAGGAATCACTGGGATTAAAGGCTTCTGCCATAGTGCCTGGCTCAGCCCCATGATTTTTAAAGCTATAAATTATCTTTGATAGACAGGCACAATGTACTGGCTATAGTTCCACTTATTTACATCTCCATAATATTGTTGCATAATATTAATATTGTGTTTCTTTTCATTGTTTCAAACAGTGATTTCCGTGTAATTTTGTGTTTGACTTATTGGTTATTTAAGACAGGTTAATTTGCAAGTATCTATGAAGTCTCCAAATTTCCTTCCATTGTTAGTTAATAATTGAAATCTGTTGTGGCTAGAGAGCATACTTTGTATAATTTCCATCCTTTGTAATTTATGAAGATTTGTATTATGGCCTTGTTGCTGTTAAGTGGCACCTATTCAGGTCACACTCATAGTGACCCTATGTACAACAGAATGAAACACTGCCAGGCACACAATCTTTTTTATGTTTAAGCCCATTGTTGCAGACACTGTGTCAATCCATCTAATAGAGGGTCTTCCTTTTTTTGGCTGACCCACCACTCTCCCAAACATGATGTCCTTCTCCAGGGATTGGTCCCTTCTGACCACATGTCCAAAATACATAAGACACAGTCCAGCCATTCTTGCTTCCAAGGAGCATTCTAGTTGCACTTCTAGGATGGATCTCTTGGTTCTTTTTGCAGTCATGGTATATTCAATGTTCATCTCCAGAACCATAATTCAAAAGCATCAATTCTTCTCCTGTCTCCCTTATTTACTGTCCAGCTTTCACAAGCATGTGATGTAACTGAAAATACCATGCATGACATGAGTCAGGTACACCTTTGTCTTCAATGTTACATCTTTACTTTTCAACACTTTAAAGTGGTCTTTTGCAGCACCTTTTCCCAATTTAATGTGTCTTTTGATTTTTTGACTGCTGCTTCCTTTGGTTTTGACTGTTGAACCAAGTAAAACAAAATCTTGGACAGCTTCAATATTTTCTCTATTTATCATGAAGTAACTTACTGACCCAGTTGGGAGGACTTTTGTTTTCTTGATGTGGAGGCAATTACTAAAGGAAGGCTTAAAAATAAAAAAGATCGTGTGCCTGGCACAGAATTGGGGAGTGTTTAGTTCTGTTGCACATAGGGTTGCTATGAGTTGGACTGAGTGGACACCACCTCACAACTTCTCATTTTGGGTCATGTCACATCAGCAAATGGAGGCCCCAGGGACTTTACTCCTTTCCCATCATTAAGGTCAACTCTACTCTGAGGAAGCAACTCTTCCCCACTCTTCTCTTGAATGCATTCTAACCTGGGGGGCTCATTTTCCAGCATTATGTCTCCCAGTGCTTCTCTGCTTGCTATTTATAGGGTTTTCAAAGGCTAATTGTTTTGGGGATGAGCTTCTGGGTCCTTCTCCCTGATCTGTGTAACTCTGGAAGCTCAGCTGAAACCTGTCCACTGTGGTTGGCCCTGCTGGTGTCTGAATACTGGTGGCATAGCTTTCATCATCACAGAAACACGCAAGCCCCCCAGCATGACAAGCTGACAAGTGGGGTGATTCTGATCTAGCATGTTGTATATCCAGAGGCTGGTCCATGTGTATTCTGCCCTTGTGCGGGAGTGTGTTCTACAGATGTCAGTGAAGTCAAGCTGGTTGGCAGTTTGTTTTGTTCAAATCTCTTTTTTTTTAAGTCTATTTTAGTCTTTTTTTTTTTTTTTTCAGTCTAGGCAGGAGTTGAACCCAGGGCTTTGTGTATATTTTCCAAGGACTCTACCACTGACACCAACAACAACTCCACTGAGGTGCAGCCCTAGCCCCTTTTTTATTTTTTATCTTGAGACAGGGTTATTTTTTGCCTGAAAGTCTTTTGATAGCATGACCAATCTAGTTCAGCCATGATTTCTGGATGGTACCGCTCCCCTCCCCCACAGCCTGAAGGACTTCCTTTAGTATTTTCTATACAATATGTCTGCTAGCAACAGAGTCTCTGTTTTTGTTTATGTGGGGTTAATTTTATTTCACCTTTATTTTTGCAGGATTGTTTATTGGATGTAGAATTCCTGGTTCATGATTTTTTTCTTTCAGCATTTTAAACTTGCCATTCCATTACTTTCTTGCTCTATTGCTCCATTCTTTTTCTTTTTCTTTTCCTTTTTTTTTTCTTATTTATTTATTCATTTTTAATTATTTTTTCTTTTTTGCAGTACTGGAATGTTGAACCAAGGGCCTCACACATGCTTTGCAAGTGCTCTACCACTGAACTGCACCCCCAGCCCCATTTTTTCCTTTTTATTTTGAGACAAGATCTCACTTAAGTTATGCAGGCTGCCTCAGACCTCGATCTTGTGATCCTCCTGCCTCTACCTCCAGAGTTGCTGAGATTATAAGGCCTGAGCCACCTCACCTGGCTTGCTCCATTGTTTCTAATGAGAAGTCCTCTTTTAATCTTGAGGCTCCCTTGCATATGATGAGGAGTGTCTTCTCTTGCAGCTTTCCTGATTTTTCTCTCTCTTTTTTTTTTTTTTTTTTTTTTTTTTTTTTTTGTGTGTGTGTGTGTGTGGTACTGGGGGTTGAACCCAGGGCCTTGCACTTGCATGCTCTGCAAGTGCTGGACCACTGAGCTGCACCTTCAGCCCATTTTTTTACTTTTTTACACAGTGTCTCACTAAGTTACACAGACTGCCTCTGGTCTCGAACTTGCGATCCTCCTGCCTCTGCCTCCTGAGCCGTTGGGATTATAGGCATCTGCCACCGCGCCCAGCTCTCTTGATCTTTTGACAGTGTGTATAGCATGTGTCTAAGTGTGGGTCTCTTTGACTTTATCTCATGTGGAATTTGTTGAGCTTCTTGGCCATGTTAGATTAATTCTTCACATCATATCTTGAAAGGTTTCAGCCTATTCCATGAAAGGTTTTTCTTCCTATTTCCTCCTAGCACTCCCCTCATGCATAGGGACTTGCTTGTGATCACTCAGGCTCCTCCACACTATGATTCTTCTAGACATCAATTTTAAGAGCTGATAAGGAAGAAAAGAACATTGCAGGAATAGGACTTTTCTGCTAGGATGAGACTATCCAAGTTCCCTGTTGCCAAAAGAACCAACAGATCTGTCCTAGAAGAAGTGCAACCAGAGTGCTCCTTGGAAGCAAGGATGGCTAGACTGCATCTTACGTATCTTGGACATGTAGTCAGGAAAGACCAGTCTCTGGAGAAAGACATCAGGTTTAGGAGAGTGGCAGGTCAATGAAAAAAAAGGAAAACCCTCCACCAGATGGATTGACACAGTGTCAGCAACAATGGGCTTAAACATAAATAAGATCGTGTGCCTGGCCCAGAATCAGGGAGTCTTTTGATCTGCTGTACATATGTATGTTGGACCCGACTCTGTGGCACCTAACAACAACACAGCCTCTTCTGCCTGCAGCCATACCACTGTGGTGTCTGATCCCATCAGATCTCAGAAGCTAAGCGGGTCAGACCTGGTTAGTACTTGGATGGGAGACCGCCTGGGAACACCAGGTGCTCTAGGCTTGAGAGAAGGATCTGGCAATCCACTCCCCAAAGCAATCAGCCATTGAAAACCCTATGAATAGCAGAGAAGCATAACAATACTGTTTCATCTGTCTTCATAGGGTGGCTATCAGTTGGATACTGATTTAACACCTAACAACCACCACCACAACAAAGCCTCCTCTGTGACTAAGGGACCCTGGTGACTTTGGTCTTCAAGGCTTGCAGGAGTTGGTCCTGTGTGGAGATGGGTTGAAGGGTCTTAGAGGCCAAGCATCCTTCTGAGGTTGTGTTATTTTCAGAATTGTTACATTCAAATTGGTTGCCCAACTGACACAGTCCAGGCACAGTAGGCAGAGTGGGAGCAGCAGGTCTGAGCAGGAACTGAAAGACAAGCATTTAACTATCTGGGGGGCTCTGGAGAGCTGTTAAGCACAGGCATCCAATCCCCAGAAGTGTGGTGCTATGAGTCAGCTGGTGCACACAGGTCTTGGGACTGGGCATGTGCAGAAAGACAGTGTACTGGGCTGGGACAATGGCAGCCAAGTCCCAGGGTGCAGCCTACAGAAAGTCTGCACAAAGCCCCGAGAGTTAGTGTTAGAAGTAAACAAGAGCCATGATGAGCTCAGTTATAAGACACTAGCAGCAGTGGCCCGTGGGACCCCAGCTCCACTCCCGTCACAAGCATCTGGCTCACACATGTGGCCCAGGCCCTTTGCTGCTCACTCAGTTACATGTCTTGGAGCCTCTGTGGTCGTTCAGTTTTGCTGGTAATCTCCCATAGTCTGGACATCCCAGGCACCAGGCCACACAGTTTAACTTGGGAGTGCAGCAAAAAAGCAACTGTTATGAACAAAATAATGTCATGGGTTCAGTCTCACTGAAAACCAACAACAACAAACGTTCATTGCCCATTTTACAAGCAAGTGAATGGCTGTTGTGGTGGTTCATTTTACATGGCAACATTGCTAAGTTTTGTTGTGCCCAAGTGTTTGGTCAATGCCAGTCTAGACACTATCGTGAACGCATTTTTTAGATGTGATTAACATTTAAATCAATAGACTGCTGGAGAGTAGACTTCAGTTCTGTACATGTTTTTGAGACTTACTCCCTAGATTCATATCCATATTCTTTGCATAGTTAAGAGGAGATCTCAGCTAAGCACAGTTGCATACACCTCCAGCTACTTGGGAGGCTGAGAAAGAATGATCACAGGTTCAAGGCCAGAGGCAGCCTGTGCAATTTAATGAGACACTGCAATAATAAAATAATAAAATAATAATAATGGTGGTGGTGGTGGTTAAAGGTGCAGCTTAGTGGCATTCATGAGGCCCTTGGTTCAATTCCCAATATTTAAAAAAATAACCCAATAGACTTTGAGTAGGGCAGATTGCCATCTGTAATAGGTTCTAAGCCCTAAGAGAAAAGACTGAGGTCCACTGAGAAAAACTGTCTGCCCCCAGACTTTCTTTGGAGTTGAAATGGCTCAACTCTTCCCTGAGTTTCCAGCCCACTGACTCACCCTACAAAATTCAGACTTGTCGGCCTCCACAGTTCCATTAGCCAAGTCCTTAAAATAAATCTCTGTAACTTGGTACTTGAGAGGCTGAGGCAGGAGGATCCATGCAAGTTTAAAGCCAGTCTGGTCTACAGAGGGAGTTCCAGGACAGCCTGGGCTACACAGTGAGTCCCTATCTCAAAAAAACAAACCCCCCCCCAAAAAAAAAAAAAAAAACAGAATGAATGAAAGAAAATTTAAAAACTTGGGTCGTCCTTTATAACTTTTTAAAAGGCCCCACTTAATTCCTCCCTCTTCCACAAAGCTTTAAACAGCCATTGCTTCTTGTCAGACTCTTAAATAGTTGGCATACAATGGCTTCTTTATACAAAGGAAGTTCCTGTGAAACTCTTCAGAAATGTTCTGTCCTGTGTCTCATTGATTGCAATTCACCCAGAGGGTATTGTTTACATTTCCTCAGATGATTCTGTCTAGAACCCCTGGACTCTACCACTCACTTAACTGTTACTTGAATAGGTCCTGCTTTCATTAATGATGTGCAGGTGAGCCCTGCTTTTCATTACTTACAACATGAGAAGGTCCTTTTGTAAACCTTTCCTCATCAGAAGCAAGGATGCTCTCACCTATTGTCTACAGTTTCAGTGACATGTCAATGAAACGAAGCATTTAGAGCTTTGGGCACAATCCTGGCAGAGCACTTGGCCAGGAAACTGGTTTTGCTATCACTTGGTCTGACACAGACTCTAGGAAACAGCTGCATGGCACCAGGCAGTGCAGCCACAGTGTCCCATGGTTCACCCAGGAAGTCTGCACATAGTGAAAGGGCAATAGCTCCTTTGCTCAGACAGGATTCTTCTCCTGGATGTAAGGAAAAATGTACACATCCTTCATTCGGCTGCCACACAAACACGGACTCACACATACATGGTGGTGGGGCACGTCAGTCCTTATTATGAGTTAAAGACAGGCAGGGTGTCAAGTGCAGCCACGACAATAACTGCAGGAGGAAAAAGAGGGGTGCTTCAGCTCTGTGTGGACAGTCAGATGCAGGCCTGAGTCTTCCTTCCCTTGGTTTCCAAATTCTTTTTTACCTTCTGGGACAAATGGTTATATACTTTGATAGTGAGTACATACGCTATACCAAGTTACTGCAGATGAAGGACATTTCACAAGTGGACATGGCAAGGGGCATTAAAATTTTGCTTTATTTATACACTTTGTACATGAATATCTCAG